>JACSZP010045243.1:4331-20653 GCA_016161895.1 Pinna nobilis | reverse complement strand
AAAACTGATAATCAGAAAATATCCTGAAATTGTCAGTTTAAATGAAATCTAAATGTAATACTTGTCCTGCTATGTATCCAGAATAGGATATTTGGAGTTACAATTTGTTAAATTTCACTTTGTACTGTTATGGTATTGTAATGAAATGACAAAGGAACTTGTAGACATGAAAATACTCTCAAATACTCAAGACAAACTTGCCAAAGGCATTGTATAAGCTGATCATCAGATACTGCATTATTAGAGAAAACGATAAAAATGGCCACGGAAAAAGACAACCACCCTCTTAACAGGATGTTTATAAAAAAAAAGCCTAAACTCTTCTAAGATTAATTCTACCAAACCTCACACATATGTAAAGGGAGATAAGCAATGAAAGGGAAGCCACCCATTATTCTCTTTATGCTATTGGTGTGCCATTATTAAACGTCCCACTTAAAAACTTTCACTCTTAGGGAAATGTCAGTAACGTATGGGTCACGGCTGCAACTGAGGCTACATTCTATCTTTATGCATAGATGCATTATGCATGCAAGTTTGGGTATCTAAGCTATCGTAGTTTAAGCTTTTTCAACTTATCTGACACCTAAGAGAGAGCAACAGCATAAGCTCCTTTTCACTTCCTGATGTTAGCTATAAAGAACTAGGTGTGCTAAAGGGAAATGAATGCTCCCACAGGAAGTAAAGTTTAGAAACTGAACTCTATGTGGTTTTATACATCTGATGGGCTTAAGTCTGCAAAACATTATTTGCCTCAAAACCAAATACAAACTTGACCTGCATATGCTAACGAAAAATTTATGTACTAAATTTTGATTAAAAATATCTATGAATGGCTTAGATAATAAACTGAAACTTTGAGTTTGTTTATATTTTCTTAGTATTTTTTTCTTAAGCCAAAAATTACTCAATCACAACCAATTACAAAATTTACCTGGGTATTCTCAATGTAGATTTGCATATAAAATTTCCATTCAAATGTCTGAGATAATGAATACAATCTAAACTATAACAGAGCAACAAAATGACAGAAAAGAGGCAAAACTGTAAGACTCTGAGCTAATTTATGACAGTAGCATGAAGGAAATAAAAATAAATTTTTGCCATCAATGTAAGTTTCCTGGTGAGGCATGTTTACAAATTCATTTTAAAATTCACAGATACAGGGGTCCAATATCAAAGACCTCAGTTATTGCTGAACAATACCCAACTGCTAACATTCATAAATGGATGCATAAAATGTTTTCCGATATCGAATGTGCAATTTCTAAAGAGTTAATCACAGACTGGAACAAATTTGGGTAAAAATTTGAGGTAGAATATCAGTTAAATAAAGTCACTCTGAACATATCAGTGAGAAGAAATTCCCATTCATGAAGACTTACAAAAAAAAACTGTACCCCCCTTCCAAAAAATGACCATTTCTTGTTTTAATGAATGTCAAATTATCAATAATTATGTTTATGGAGATAGTTCTCAATAGGGAATCTCCAAGTGATTCAAAAATGTAAGAAAAAAAAATGAAAATATGTACTGCATTACAATATGTTTGTGCGTTTCCTAATATAAAATTCATAAGCATGTATATATTTCCTTGCAAAATGGCAATTGAAAAAAAAATAGCAAAGCAAACACATATATCACAATTACTGTATGAAAATAGTTACATATCTGAATGACCATCTTCTCATATCAGATAATTAATATCTTTACAAATAAAATGTAGCACTGCAAGATATCATTCCTGAAATACCAAAACTACCCATAATGCCATATTCTTACTGCAATGTTCCTCTTACCAAATTTTTCAAACAATCCATAATGGCCAAAGACCAATTCTTGCCAAGTTTCGGTCCCCACATCATTTTATTTTACCCCAATATTTATGGTTTACCTTTGAAATTATTTATTTTATTTGCTCAGAAATCAGAACGATGTTTTTCCTGGAAACTCATAAAATTCATTAAAAAGATGCACATTTGCAAGATTGATAATGTAGCAGTTAAAATCAGCTGGCGAGAATGGGTACTTGGCGAATATTCAGTCGGGGACCAGTACAGAATACAGAGTGGAGTCAGTAGTTCACCTACTACAACTTATATTTCAGCCCATTATTAAATGTAACGAAGGATTACATAAAGGAAGACATGAAAGTTACAACATTGTTGCTAAACAATTGGGTAAAACTAAAAATTTGACTCTTGTTTAAACACATACCAGAACCCTAGGACCCAAGGGCGTTTTTGCTGTTAGTGGCATAAGAGCACACATTACATTTTAAATTTTCAAAATTTGAAAGATGTTTTATTGAAGCATTTAATTCAATCAGCTTTTTAGCGACAGATGCAAATGTAGGTTTTACATTTCCTTCAATGTATTTAACTGAAGATTAAAATCTAACCAGCAATGGAATAAGTTGGTCCTGGTCTGTTGAATACCAATATAACATACAGATTTTTCTATATTTTGTCAATACTTCCAGCTATGTTCTCCCCAACCCTTATGGCTTGGTGGTACCATGAGGTCATTACAATTAACCTCCATGCTATCTGCATTACTGCAATGGACAGTTAGTGTACTTTAATTTGAAAACACCTACTATTAAACAGAACTTCAGTCTTTACTGTCTCTCTCAAAGGACAGAAAACCAGCATGGACTCAAACCCAGGACCTCACAATCAGAAGGCCAACACTGTTACCATGAAGCTAAAGCTGCTCACACAACAGTTTGTCTGGAGATCATTACATGAGCAATCATTAACAACCAAGAAGAGTGAAAAAAGTTCACAATTAATTATCTTTCTTTACTGGCTTTTTTTCAGCTGAACAAAAATTGAGCAATGTAGGTGGTTTGATTTTAAAAAAAAAAATTCAAAACATGTATCATCCCCCATATGCATAATAATTTTTCAGTCATAGTGGTGGCTTTTAGTGTAGGTGGCATAGAAACACTGGCCACATAATAAACTGCAAATCTACTGCAAGAAAACTGGCTAAATTCTAAACTTAGACATAAGACAGGTCGGATAAGAAGAGTTGTGATTTAAAGCCCCATGGGTCTTTGAATAAACTAGTGGTTTTCAACTCTCACAATAAAAGTTGCAAACAAGTAATACCAGTGGGATAAAGTTCAGACTAAGTACATTAAAATACTGAAAAACCATCCACTACGATCATCAAAAATAAACACTCAAGTTTTCCACTTTTTCCAAATTGTTTCATACTTGTAACATTAATTTACATTACATCATGTACATTAAAAATGAATATGTACGAAAATAAAAAAGATGACAGTATTCATTATGCACTTTAACACCTGCCTGTAGCTAAGGCTATACAAAAGTAAATCCAGGCTGTTGGATTTTTGTTAATTTTGCATTGCTGTTTCTCTTTCCGAGCAAGAATATTTTACTTATATGGAGACATCCCCAAATTCTAGAGAAGGGCTACAAATCTGTCCAATGCTCAACACTTTGGGCCATTGTCCAAACTGGGTTTTTGAACATTTTAACACATACAGTATGATAGGGCCTCAATTTTTACTGTGCCATTGGAAGGACAGGAAAAGCCAGCCACTCCTGTCAAGCAGGCTTGAAAGTATGACCTCCTGACCTGAAGGCAAGCTTACTACCATGGATATCCCTGATTGAAATTAAAAGTGCATTGTTACATGCTAAATAGGGCTGCCACAGCATAGTGGTTAGTGTGTTCAACTTCGAATCGGAGGGTCCACGTTTCCAATCCGCGCGGTTGGCCGTCCCTGTCTTTGGATGAGACAGTAAAAAACTGAGGTCCCATATCACAGTAGGTGTTGGCGGATTAAAAAATCCTCCCTGTTCTATGGTCATAAGTGCCAAGTAAAGGCAAATTTGTCGCCCTTCATCAGCACATGGTGACGTCGCCATTTAAGTGAAAGATTCTTGAGTGGGACGTTAAACAAAAATAGAACCAAGCAACATACTTAATATGAAAAATACTTAATACAACTACTGTTGTTTTATATTGACCTTTTTTTCTGAATTTGTGGTAAAAATAAATTAATGATCAAAAGAATAATTAAGTATTAGGTTTACAACGAGTAATTTATCTCTCTATTCAAACAAAAGATACTACTACTTTTTAAGTTACGTCACATGACAAATCCTGCATAATCTAAATACATTTTCACCTTCTAAGTACTTATAATACCAATGAAGAAAGATAATCCTAAATTGTCAAATAATTTTGTACAGTTACTCCAAGTTGGAAAACTGGAACCAAATGCTGATGACTTAAGTCTATACAATACAGAATCAAAAAGACCTGTATGGCAGATTGATACATGTAAGTACCTGCAGAAGATATGGGTTTTATGACATTTGGTGTTTAAAACAGCACACATTTGGGCCGAAGAAATTCTGGACCTAATGAGTCTTTTGGCACATTGATATGTGAGAATTTTCCTCTTTTCTGTACAACCCTTTGCACACGTTTGATTTCTTTTTTTTTCTACATCCCCTTCCCCTGCAAAAATCCAAGGGATCCGACTTGTCCCCCTTGCCCCACAAAAGTATATTAGCATTAAATAGGGTTAAAAAAGAAAGGTTTAATATTGATATAATGCATATAATACTGTAAAATAGAGCGTAAATAAACAGGTATATGTGGTTTATGTGCATATCAAATAAAAATCATCAAAGTAACTTTAAGTAATCCCTTACCTACTGACACAGTCAACACACAAAAAAAAACATCTTCAATACCGTACCATAAAAAAGGTCAAACAAACTTAGGTGTATATTACAACATATCTGTTATTTCATACACACAACTCATCACTCATCAAACAATTCAAGTCTGCCTCATTGTTTTCCCTGTGATTCTTAAGAAGGAATAAAAATCTAATTGATAAGAGCAACACTCTAATTAAAATCAGATCTTATCATGCTCCCATTATGATATGTTGCATTGAAAAATGGATTTTAGATATCTTTTAAGACCAATAAAATTACAGCTTCTCAGACTCCCGTAAGGAGGTCCGAATGTAGAAAATGGGGCCAATGTGTTGTTTATGGGATGTCACAACTCTTCAGATTGAAGGAGAGAATATGTTGACTGATCTTGCGACAGCTATAGAATTTAGGGCACCTCTGATGATTTTTAGTAGCAATGATAGAAAGTTCAAAGTGAAAGGCAAACATTCTGGAAACAGAACCGAAACTCGTAAAATCTATATACAAAATACCTGTGTAATCTGAAACTTCAGACTGCAGAAAGAGAAATATCCCTGTATGGAATACTTGGTCCCTGCCCTAAATTGTGTGACGTAGTGGTGAAAATCACGTGACAAACTGAATTATTATACCTTCTGTTATAATCCTGTAATTTGAGTGGTTGAGAGCCATGCGACAATTTTGAATGTCACCCGCTCATTCTACAAAGATAAAGAAGCCAGGGTGATATTCCAAAAATTATCACATGCGCCGACGTTCATGTGCGCAGAGCATACGTTATTAGACTTGTTGCAATGACGTAGTACGTCAACACGCTCATATATGCAAAACTATGTTTGTTCCAGATGAATGTCGAGTAGACAATAGTGTAATTAGGAATGCGATAATGGAAAACAAAGTTACAAATAAGACACTCGGTATAATAAAATAAATATTACATTCATAAGAGGGTGATATTGCATATTTTCACCCCTCGGAATACATTGTCAACCTCAGCTTCGCCTCGGTCAACAATGCTTCCTCGGGGTGAAAATATGCAATATCACCCTCTCATGAATGTAATATTTATATAATGTCAGATCGATCCTAGAAACCATGTATCAAGTACTAAGAAACAAAGTGAAAATTTTCATTGTTTACAGACCATCACCCCTTGATGTTTTGAAACGGGAACATGAAAAAATCAAAGTCTAATTAGATTACACAAGCATGTAAGTTAAGTCAAACTAGGCCATCCATAAAAACTTGTTGGTTTGCTGTAACATGACCTACTCACTGAAAACCCCTGCCACTCAAATTTTTAATTGCCATTACATGATTTTTTTTAATCAGCTATCTGATGTTTCCCATTGCTTATTTTGTTCATGCATATTAGTTTACATTTTCCTTTTTAAAAAACAGCAACTCCTAACTGCCTACTTACCTACTTGCAGTAAAAATTCCAGAACAAAAGTTACAGCAAACCAACAACTTTTTCATGATGGCTCTATGTCACTTAATGCCTACAACTATTCAACATGGGCCCTGATCTACATCCATCTCTTCTTCCTCTATGACTTCCTTTTCCTCAGTGCCAAAACCATCCTTCTCAATATTTTCCTTTTCATCATCCTTCAGTTCTACATCTGTGCTGTGATTGTCCTCATCATTTTCCTCTCCCGTCTCATCCTTTTTGAATGAAATTTCATCATCCTCATCATCATCCTCTGATATGGGCTCAACGTCAGGCAAATTTCCGTTTACTTTTTCACCTTCATCCTCATCTTTTGTGCTTTCCTGATTACAAGCTTTGTCCATCACCAGTTCCTCTTTACACTCTTCACTTCCATCTATCAAAGTATCATCTGTCTTTTCAAAGTCACCGTTTTCTTTTAACATTTCATCATTCTCTTTCAATGAATCATCACACTCCTTTCCCATGCCATCATTCACCTTGATCTCTGCATCATTTTCTTGTGTAACTGCAACATTTTCCTTTACCTCTACATCAATTTCCTTCATTTCTACATTCTCCTCTTTTTCATCTGCACCATTTTCAGTTGCCATACCAACAGGCTCCTCAGCATCCATTAGCTCATCTTCATCAGCCCCCTCAGAAATCTGCTCTATCTGACCCATGTACTCCTGTGGAAAGAAAAAGCAATATACTCACAACTCAAACTGAATGAAGGTACTGGAAATATGGTTAATAACTGTTTTTTTCAGCATCCCACAAGTGAATATTTTACAGTGAAACCTTGGCTAAAGACCACCTCACAGGCTCACTTGATAAACCACTTGGCATTCAAAATTCAGTCTGCTCACAGTATCTTACATAGGCTATTTCAACTACATTTAGGAAACAATCTCAATAATAAAACAATTTTTAGCCAGTCACTTAGGTGGTCTAGGTCCCACTGTACTAATACGCGGATTTCAGCGCATGCAGGTTAGTGGCTTCAAATATTGGATTATATTTTGAACTCGAGCCCTTGAGCATTGATGGATCTTTCACCTGCCAACACTACTGTGAAACAGAGGCTTAGATTTTTATGTGAATATTGGAACAATGCACAACGAGGCAAACACTCGATCATTCAGTCACAAGGGATGTATGTGGTTGAATGCTGGCAGATATTGACCTATGCTTGGTACTTAGGGCCAATAACAAAAAATCTTTTTACAAAATGCCAACACCACCTGGTATGTGTACAATGGCCTCGGATTCTACTGTTGCATAGAAAGAACAGGGGAAAATAGCTAGGCCACAAATGGGACTTTATCTACACTTGACGGAGGCAGCTGGGCAGTTATTCCTTTAGATAAGATATTAAAAATAAACCAAGGTTTCAAACCACAGTAGGTGTCAGCATGTTAAAGAATCAGAACTTATCAATGGCCGAGCACAGGCTAAATTTATATATTTGCCAGTATTTGGTGATATTTCCATGTAGATGAAAGATTCATGAGTGAACCAATAAAACAATAACTCGGACTTGAATGCTTGATCTCCAAGTATTGATTGGGCACCATAACACAGAGCTAATATCAGCTCTCGACAGCAGAAGAAATACAAAAAGGACGGAACTGTCAGAGGATGTATTATTCAACTTATACTCTGCACTAAAAAAAGTCTAAGGACCACTAAACAGTGAGGAATCCTCAACATGTCTCCACCTACTAAAGACAGGACTACAGTTTTTCCTTTCTTGTTGGAAGGACAGACATACCCCTATTAGTATTAAGATTAACATGTGCCTTCCAATACAATATACATATGACAAAAAATTTCTCCTACCACTTTATCTAATTAACATATTTACAAACTATTAACTTCAGTGATTTCACAGATACAGATAAATGTTTCTCATAATGCATCTTATCATGCATCACAGTGGAAAATCATACTGTAAAGTTGTGTGTAGTGCAATTTACATGTATATTTTCCTAGCTTCAGATTTAGTATGCATTTATGTACCCTGTTCACCAAAAAACAAAAGAAAATAAAAAAAATCTCAACTTACCTCAAAGTTATTTCCAATAAGATGCTGCATCTCGTGTGCCAGAAGAACGTCAGATGCAGGGAATGCTCTATCACAATACTGACAGATATACTCGTCACTCTTGACCTCGACATCAGTGTTACCCTCCACTGTTACTTCTTTTCCCTCTGCCTTTGCCTCCTTCTCACAGTCCCCATTCTCTACTTTTGTGGTGATCTCCATCTCTGATTCAGTGCGACTTCCCTCGGTAACCTCTTGTGGTTCTTTATAGCCTCCCACAGTATCCTCACTGGTGGATGGAACCTCTTCCACACTGATGCTAGGACAAGCTGGCACCTGGTCATTTTCTTTCTGTTCCTCTTTGACGACTACATTACTAAGATCTTCTGTCTTACATTTATCTTCCTTCTGTTCACCACTTTCCAGTCCGTTTACAATATTCTCAGACTCTTTTTCATTTCCAGATCGACCAAAGCCATCTGAATGGTAGAGCTCTGCTATGTACAGTGCCTCTGATATGTCTGCCTCCTTGGCTTGTTTTACTCTATCCATCTCACCATTCTGTGCTAACCAGTTAGAGAGCTCTGGCAATGGGCAGAAGTGAACTCTTATATGCTGTGTTAGAAGATGTTGCTTAGCAACTGAGTAGTCACAGTACGGACAAGCCAACTCACTGCTGATCATATGAAATTTCAAGTGTGCCAGAAGATGATCTCGTCTGACATTAGCATAAGGACACCTGTCACATCTGTACAGTTTCTTGGGCTCCATGTCCAGTTCAGGTGAATTTTCATACATGTCCATATGATCATGAGTGACACTGATAGCAAAAGAACCCTTACTCTCTAGTGGTGGTAGAGCGCTCGCCAGGGCAACATCTGCTGGAACCTCAGACAGCAGCTGAAGATTGGAGAGTGACTGCACTGCCAGCAGGTTCTGGTTTGGAGACAGGTGCAGCTTTTGATGTTGATGAAGAAGGTTGTTTGAGGGTACACTGTAGTCACAGTACATACACTGACACCTCTGACGACTTCCATGAAGGGCAACATGACGTTCATAATGTGACCTTTTGGCACTTGCATAGGGGCACTTTTCACAGCTGTACTTCTTGAACCTGGCAATCTCAAACAGGGTATCAACTTTACTTTCATGTGTCACTTCAGAAGTATCAGAGCACCTGTCATCTATGTCGTCTCCAATTTTAACCCCATCAATACTCTCCTGATCTGTGGATGCACGTTCAGCCATGGCGGCCATGTAGCCTGGTTGATGCACTTTTAAGTGATGAGATAAAAGACCTTTAGATCCAACACAATAGTCACAATGCGGGCACTTCAACAAAGGATTTTTTGACTTGCGATTACCATGCATCAATTCATGGAGGCGAAGATTTCTCAGCCGCACATTCATGTAGGGGCATTTCTTACACTTGTGCATTTTCCTGTAGACACCATTTTTCATTGCAAATCCAGGTCTGTTTCCCACCGAACAAGCTAACTTCATCGGTGACACAATTGGCTTTTGTGAAATACTAGAGGTAATTTTGGCAGATATCAGTCTTTGTTTGTACATGGCTAGCTGCACTGTATCATAAATAGCACTAGAGTCACTGACCTCAGATTTGGTAGGAGAGGAGGAAATAGAGCCTGAAATCAATGGAGAGGCAGCAGCCTGGTGAACTTTCAAGTGCTGCTTCAATAGACGCTTGTGAGTGACCCAATAGTCACAGTATTCACACTTAAACTCTGATGTAGGCTTTTGACGGTGAAACTGCTTATGATACAGAAAGTCGTTTTTGCTGTTAGTGGCATAAGGGCAGACATTACATCTATGCCTCTTCGGTGTGCCTGCTGATGACGGTGGAGAGAACATGGGTGGTTTTTTAACAGGTGTCACCTGTTGGGGTTTCGGGGGCTCCCTCTTCTTGGTGTGCACTTCCTGTGTACCGGTATGCAGCCGCATATGCTGGTGCAGCAAACGCTTAGCAACTACGTAGTATGGACAGTATTTACATTTCTCCTGATGAACACCGGGCTGCTTTTTATGACAACTCATGTGAAACTGCAGCATATTCAGCTTGCTGGTTCTATAGGGGCAAACTGTACATGCATGTTTCTTATCTGGTTGATCTGGAGTCTTGGTATGTACGACTGGAGTGGGTTTCTCTTGCACCTCAGCTATTGGCTTCTTCTCACCGCTGTTGAAATACTTCCTAAAGCCTTCCACCAGATCATTGTAATCACTTGTGTTGTGGGCTTTACGGATGTGCCTACAAACAGAAGATTTCCAGTTGGCCTGAAAATTACATTTCTTACAGCGATAGGAGTCCAGATATGAGTTGGGCTCTGCCTCAGTCCCATCAAAGTCAATATCTTTATCATCTTCCTCTTCATATTTCTCATCCATTTCCTCAATATCACTATCACCAACAGCAGAGCCTCTTCTGGCTTTGATTCTAGACTTAGACTTAACTCTTACTAACTTGATTGAGGCTCTACAAATGGATATGTTGTCTGTGTTATGTTTAGCCTTGATGTGCCTGTAAGCTGAACTGCGGTAATTTGTAGCATATCCACAAACTGAGCACTTGTATGCCTTGACTCCATGAGTACTCAAGTGATTGACCACTGCAATTCTGTCCTTCTGACTGTAGTTACATCTCCCACACTGCCACACCTTTTCTTCACTCTCAGCTTCTTCTGTTGTTAATTGGTCGTGAGATAGTCTCCTCTTGGCCAGGGCACCTGTTGCTCTTCCTCTCCGTGGACTGTACTGGTACAGATTTAAAGATTCTTTGGCCTCATCAACATCCAGCAGGACAATCTTAGCGCGGACCAGTCCATGCTTCCTTTTGATGTGACGCAACAAGTCACTCCTCCAGTTAGACCTATACGGACATGCAGAGCACTTGAACTGTCTGAATACGCCTCTATTCATGACCATTTTGTCTTTTTTAACAGGAGTTGTAATTTTCTTGACCACGCTCTGCGGACCGACAGTACAGGTTTTCATATACTCAGAATATGTACTCCTAGCCTCATCCTCTCCCATTATAATTATGTAGCAGCTAGAGTGTGGATGTTTTTGCCGCATGTGTTTGTTAAGGTCCCACTTCCAGTTGGATCTATGTCCGCATTCAGAACACTTGAAAGGTTTGATGTATCCAAAAACCTTGGGATTTGCAGACGAGAGAAGATTAGGAGTTGTTGGAGACCTTCCGATGTTTTTCTTTGGGGATTTAACTGGCCCTACTTTGGGTGAAGGCTCTCCATCGTACAATATTTTTATTTCCATGTTTGGATGCATAAAACTGTAGTGCCGCTTAATATCCCCTCTAGAATTAGCTCTTTTTGAACAGTTGGGTTCACCACATTTGAACGGTTTGTTGGTATCTTCTTGCGTTGGGTTACTAGTTTTATTCCCTTGTGGAGTCCTGCTTTTCATTTGTTCTACCGGTAACATAGTTGCACCGTTTTCATCAAGATACATTATTCTGACGTACATATTTGGATGTATGTAGTGGTAGTGCTTTCTCACATCTGCCTTTATTGAACACCTCTTACCACATTCTGCACACATGTATGGCTTTTCGATTTTCTCTGTGCTTGATGGCAAAAATGACGGCAAGGTTCCTTTCTTTGGTACCTGGGTTGGTGTACTAGTGTTTGTTGGCACATTAAGTGGTGCAGTTTCCAAAGTGTCTACCTCATACTTGTCATCTGGTATGTAGATGATGTCTATAGCCTGTCCACTGTGCATTGTTCTGATGTGCCGGCTGACGGTCCAGCGCTGGCTGGATCTAAATCCACACATTGCACACTTGTAGCTTTTCCAGCCTGAGTCAGTGTCCTGGTTTTCTTGCTCACTCGGTTGCTTAGCTATTTTCTGTGTTGTCTCGCAGTTCAGGTGATGTTCCCTTCTCACTACAGGCATGGTGTCCAGGTATGTCTTTATTGTAGCCTCTGCTTCCTGTCTACTTAGTTTCACAACATCAAGCTTACTTTCAGGGTGATCTTTTCGTATATGTTTTCTGATGTCCCACTTCCAATTTGCACGTCTTCCACAGACAGGGCACATGTACTGCTTAAGATTGACATGTGTTGAGACATGAGCATTAAGTTTTGATGGTGCATTTGTAGCAAATCCGCAGTATTTACAGTGGAATAGTCCTGTTGGTGAATCCTTCACAAGGTTATCTACAGCATCAGTATGATCTAAAGAGGAGGGACCAGATTCCATTGGATCCTCCTCTTCACTGCTATCTGAGACTGCAGCGTCCATACTGTCCTCATCCTCATTATCGTTATCAAGATGCCCAAACATGTCTTCAGTTGTTTCCATGGCTACAGAGTCATCTGTAACATAAGAGTTGTCCAATCCAATTTCAGTCTCACCAGGAATTTCTTCTGGGTTATTCAGGACATTGCTAAGGCCTCCTTGCACTTTGTCTTGAACAATAGTGATAACAGGTCTTTTTACGATATTGCGATGGCCTCGTAATCTGTCTTCTAAAATGGTGATAACACTTTCGAGGGGAACACCGTCTTTCATTACTTTTGGATGATGTTTGAACATATGTCTACGGATGTCTCCCTTCCAATGAGTTTCATATTTACAATAATTACAGCGGAATGGTTTACTTCCCTTGTGCAACTTTGAGTGTCGATCAACTTCAGATTTCCAAGGTGATACGTAAGAACACGAGGGACACTTGAACATGACTGGCGAGGACTTCCTGTTTGGAATTATGGGTACTCTCACAATCTTCACAGAATTTGGTTCCTTCTTGTGATCTCTTCTCAAGTGAACATTTAAATCTCCAACATATTTATACTGCTTGCAACATTCTGGACACTTGTACCTTTTTTCAACTGTGTGTACAGACAGGTGGCGCCGTAGATCACTGGGCCATTTTGCCTGATACTGACAATATTTACATTTGAGATCCTCCTCACTGAAATTAAACGATCCAGGTCCAGGAGCGCCCATGCCGTCTGGAGATGACAAGTCAAGAGGGGCATCTTCAGGGAAGTCATCGCCATCTGGGAGAGATGAATCAGCTGCTTCTAAATTCTCTTCATTCCTGACTCGATTTAGGTATTCTTTCATTTTAATCGAGTGTTTCAGTTTCATATGCCTGTTCAAATCGGAGGACCTCTTGTATTTCAATCCACATAGAGGACAAAAGAATATTCCATCAGGTGTTTGTAGTTTGTAACCATACCTGGAGATGGTGTGGTCTTTTGTAATTGTGCTTTTTCCAGCATCTGAGTCAATACTTCTATTACAGACACTCATTTCATTAATGGAACTCTCTGCAGATATATCCATCCCACTCATCATATTTGAGTCTTCAAAAGATTCCATATCTTCTTCATCGTCATTATCTTCATATACTTCATCCTCGTCTTCAGGAGCTTTTGGAAAAACGACTGTGAAGTTCTCATGGATTTCTGAATGACTTGACGACATGTGACGCATTACTGCAGCCTCACTGTCACAAGAGAAGGTGCAGAAATCACAACTGTAATCATATTTATTCAAATGATTGTTTCTATGACGCTCAAAGTTTGGTTTAAAATCTGTGGTATAATCACAGTCAGGACACTTATGTGCTGTTAAACTGTTACCATGTTCAGCTTTGTGAGCAAAAAATTCAATCTTTTTTGTGGTAGTGTAGTCACACATTGAACACTTGAACTGTTTAACATTGATATGAGTTGCCTGGACATGCTTCATGACACGCTGACGATCCAAATTACTGTATACACAGTATTTACATTTAAATTTGATCTGTCCACTACACACAATTTCCTCAATGTAACTGTCATGGTCTTCTATCGCAGAATTCTTCTCAGGGGTTGAAAATCCTATTGCACTTTCCCTCCTAGTATTTGCTGTACTAAAACTGTTCTCAGATTCAGTGTCCTCCAGAGACTTGGGTCTCTCTTCTTTTTTGTTTTCAAACTTTGGAACTGCATCACTCTCAGGTTTAGCCTCATAATCAACTATAACATCTTTGAATTCCACTTTTAACTTATGAACTAGTTTCAAATGTTGTTGAACTTTGTGTTTGTATTTGGAACAGTAATCACACCTGCCACACGCAAAGATGCTGAAATTGTGACCATGTTGAAAAATCTGGTGCCGCAAGAAGAATTTGGATTTTGTTGTGGAGAATTCACATTCTGTACACTTGTAATTCCAATTTTTCATTTTAACAGGTGGCTTGGGCGATATGATGGCTTTTCCGGGTAAATATCCTGGAGGGGGTGCTGGTTTCTTCGTTAAATCATCTTGTGATATGCGACAGATCTTTATTTTTGATGCTGTTGAGGCTGATGCGAATAACGTGGCCCCCGATGGCTGCTGTTTCACTTTAGGGATACCTCCTCCACCAATACCAAGCCTGTCTCGTTTGCATCTCACTCTGTGTCTCTTGAAGATGTACAGGTTTTTGGAGACAAAATCACACAGATCACATTTGTGAAAAGGCATAACCAAAGATTTCTTCTTCCCCATGGCTGTAACTCACAGCTCCGGTGGAACAGAAATCTGCAAATAGCAAATAAAGTCAGATGTATAGATATCACACATGTAAAAGATGAAAAAAAAAACCTGTAAAACCTAACTTAAGAACAAGCCATTCTTGACAAACTTTGGTTTTCTGTAACCCAACTCATATTTTTTATTGTGAGTAGGTAAGTAGGATTTTTTTTTCTTTGTGTAAACTGTAAACTATATGCATTTAAAAAAAATTAGTAATGGGAAAATATCGGAAGAGTGAGAAAAAAACAATTCCTGGATTTGGAATAAAAAGATTTAAATTGCAGGATTTTGAAGTGGTCTTATTACAGCAAAGAAACAATTTTTTTTTTATGGATGACACTTAAGACTTCTATTGACCACCCAGATGACCCTAACCTACAAATTTGCCTTACATTGGTAATCACTGAAGGACATTTCAATTCATCCTTGGCTTGATAAAACTCATCAAAAGATGACTCATTAGTACGGTAAGCCTTTAAGTTAACAAGTTTATTTGTCTTAATAGCAAGGTTACACAGTGCAAAGATACATATCGAAGGACATTTTAATCACAACTGTCAACTAGGCATGTCAGGGCAACACCTGTGCTCCTGTAATGAGCTAGAGATTGTCGGGCTCTACGTGGTGTTGTAATCATAAACAGTCGGGCTCAATGTTATGGTAAAATTAATACTATATACAGAGTTATTTTCGCCCTGTGTTATTTTCGCCCTAATGCACTTGTGAACAATTTCGCTCTGATTTAAATTTGCACAATCTCGTTATTATTCTTTTCAATGAATTTACCATTTACCAGTTTTAAATTCCCCCATTAACAATGAGGGCGAAAGGGGCAAAAATAAAACGGGGGCGAAAATTTCCCTGCATGTATACAGTATGTAAATTAGTCACTTGGTCTTTGCCTATACAAAGAGAAACTCCGCAGAATTAAATCAGTTGAGAATCAGAAAGCTATCAGCAAAGTACGGAGAAAGGTAAAAGGTAAATGGTAATTCCTGAATAAGGAATAACCAGTATTCTTTCCTGAATGAGGATAGATTGAATAAGTTAATATGCCTGGGGTGTACCGTTTGGCTGGTGCACCAAGCACTGGGCACTTGTACATATGTACCTGTAGTTTACCTCGAATCTGATACTGCTGCACTGTACATAGCCAGTTGAAGTATATTACTGCTGTGCTGATTAAGCCAGTGCTTGGTGAGTGTATTGTCATAGGACTGAATTTAGTATATTACTGTTGCGCTGATTTAGCCAGTGCTTAGTCAGTGTTTTGTCATGGGACTGAACACAAGTATATTACTGCTGCGCTGTACATAGCCAATGCAAAGCACAATGGACCATGGACAAAAGGTGACCTGATAAACCAAATAACATAATGATGGTGGTCTTAAAATACAGATGTGTAATCAAATCAAATTGAACTGGCCAAAACAATTTTGGATTTGAGGGAGTGGGGTAGAGCATGGCTATGTCCCATTTTTAAAAGAACATGAATTAAACACAGTATACATGTACTACATCAACATTTTATTTAGGTTTTTGTTTATGATTTGATTTCTCTTGATGTCATGGCTTTAAA
>JACSZP010045240.1:607-20940 GCA_016161895.1 Pinna nobilis | reverse complement strand
ACAAGTTGGGGTTGATTATCATGTTTATCCAACTCGAGTTAGTTAATTTTCAAAGTTTCAAAGCGCGAGCTTTAGCGAGCGTTTTGAGATTTTGAAAATTAACTAACGAGAGTCGGATAAACATAAAAATCAATCCAAATGAGTTGTGTAATTTGTTTCTACCATAACACTATATTATTTTGCAAATCAAAAAATTGAAAAAGTCAAAAAGAATTTTTCTTTAATTCCAGCCATAATGTAAGCCCACTAAATGTATTGTGACGTCAGATATAATGACGTCAACTGATGGCATCATAATTGAATTTTCTGACGTATCAGAGGACGTTAAGCACGTGTGGTTAATCGATATATTTAATCAACTGCAGCCTCGATTATACAGCCGTTTTATAATGGTTAAACTACGCGTGTTATGGTAGAAAAAGTAGTTATCATTAGCGTTTAGTAGCAGTAGTAATGATTTGTACATAAAAAGAAACGGTGATTTTATATGTTGTACACATGCTGGTTGGTTGTATTATTGTTAAATGTCCAACTCAAGAATATTTCACTTATCTGGAGACTACAACGTGTTCCGGTGAAGAGCGACAAATTTTACCTATTCTCGGCAATTATCGCCGTAGACTAGGAATGGCTCTTTAACGTGCTGGCGCCTACTGTCTGTTGTAGCAAAAACAATGGTTGCAAAAGCAGTGACTACGAGCGTTGCAGACAGAGTGGCAATACTAATGAAATCAGAGGAATGAAAACGTACGTGTACTAGATGCGTTGACTGTGAACGCTATGGTAGAGTAATTGAGTTGATTTATATCATCTGCTTTGGTAAGAGTAGTAGCATTGATGGTTTCTGTTGTAGGAAAAATAACTGTTAGCTTTTTAGTACGAGTAGCAGTGGTGTTAGTTGCTTTTGGAGGAACACTGATTGTTAGTGCTGTTAATCATTGACTGTGTGTGTTGAAGTTGGAGTAGCAGTAGTCATGCTTTTTATTATAGCAGTAACTATAAGAGAGTCGCAGCAGTGATTACTTCTGTAGTGTGTAAGCATTTGTGTAGTAGGTAAGCAGTGATTGTTAGCGTCGTAGTAAGATTAGACAGAGTGTTGTAGAAGAACATCAATTGTGAGCGATGAAGTTAGAGTAGCATTTTTCAGATTTCTGTAGGAGAAACTAATACTGGGCGGTACAATAAGACAAACAGGTGTAATGCTTACTGTTTTTGGAGAAGCAGTGATAATTAACAATGAAATAAAAGTGAGGATTTACTTACTAGGGAGGGTTCTGATGATTCTGAGTGTTTTAGTTAGGATAGCAATAGTGATGACTACTTTTGTGAGAGAAGCAGAGATTCTAAATATGAGTAGCAGTAGTGACTATTTTTCAGTAATAGGATAATTTTTTTTAAAAATCAAGTTTTTTTTATATTCAAGAGCTGTGTTTTGTTAAATCTACAAGAAACAAAGGAAGGATTAAAAATTCAAGTCGGTGGCTTACAGAGAATGACGACGAACCTTATATCTGCTTTGTAAATCAGAATTATATCCTGAGTATACATATACATTGACAGATTTCTGTAACCTTTTATTATACACAGGGGTGTATGTTATCCACACGATAGATATCTAGACCATCATTCCTCATTCCCTGTATACCAAATAGGTGCTAGAACTGTTGCAGTATTACTCTATTGAAACAAATTATGAATAATCCTACTCATTTGTATACATTTTCCTACATAGATTAATTATCTTTTCATTATGAATCAAAAGCATATTCGACAAGGGTGTGCTGACTTGAAGGTCTGAATGACGCGACTTTGAGTCTAGATTTATGAAATATTACTGGTTTTCTAATTATTGAGACAAAATTAAAACTAAGTAGTTCACGTACCAAGTTTAAACGTAACTTTTAGACGTAAATACAGTGTGATAAGTCTTCTGTACCATAAACATTTTTGCAAAGTTTGCGTAGTCTGGTCATGACATATTCCATATATCGACCTAGATGTGAGCGTGCAGCAAGTCCTAAAATACATTCTTAGACTATAAGCAAAAGTGGGGAGAGAAAGGGGGGAGGTCGTTATTATAACTTACAAATGTATATACAATTTATATTATTTATAAATTTATTCACAGCGCTGGAAGCTTTGAAATGTTCTGGGTCTGTGTGTTCGGGGCATGAGGTAAGATAAACACGAAATATATATGATTTACAAAGACATGAACATAACTATTATATCACAGTGTAACAGTTAGATAAATTTGTAGGTCGTGACCTGAAATTCTAAATAGAAAATCTTCTCATCTTATTTCTATTGTTAACCTTTTTAATATATGTATTTGTATAGTCTGTTGGTCTATTTTAATATGTAGACTTTGTGATTTGTTGTTAAAAAGCAAGATTTAATGTTGTCACATGCTGTTTATTGCAAACCAAAGAAATCCTTATAAAAGCCGAATCTAGACGTGTTAGACCTGTTGTATTTTGTTTTATGTAAAATTAAAATCCACTTGCAAGTTCCTCAAAAGATACTATTTCTAATGATTGATAAAGAATAATTAGAACACATGATTAACATATTTTTCATAACATATCAAACACAACGAAGGAACTACCTGTAGTATATAACATGTTTTATATTCACCCGGACGTACCACCCATAAAAACCTGAAATATTTTTAAAATAAAACTGGACGATTCAGCTTTTTAAATCTCTCTCTCTCTCTCTCTCTCTCTCTCTCTCTCTCTCTCTGTACACCTCTATCCTGCCCTCGTAGAGATATTCTTATCTGTTCTCCTACATTATTGCCTGACCGGTTTTGCTACCGAACCATACAGATTTCAACAGCAAATTAAAGGGAGTGTGTAAAATAGTTTTACTTTTGAAAAATGTTACTTGTTAATCTTATTTCATAATTTCCTTGTAAATCCACAAGAGCTGTGTAATGGCGTTGGTTAATGGGCGGATGTTTGCCACATGTTCACATGTAAGTAAATAACGTCTTATAATAACATTTTCGTAATTTTCTAAGAGATTAACTGTGATTATTACATTTGTATCACATATTATGATGTTATTGTATAAGGTGAATTGCCTATATCATCTTGCTAGTAAGATCACAATATTAGATGGAATCATACATCAATATAACGATCAAAGCTGGTCAAATGCCAATAGTTAAATGCTGGTATATAGACCTTGGGATCCAGGGGTCCAGCCACAGACGGTAGTGACTGGTTTTTCATATCTGTAGAGAGTGCAAACCGAGATAGTTTTCGGGTCATCAAACAATATTTACTGCTCAATAATCTTTAGTACCAAGACGAAAATGTGAAGTCCTTCACCTTCATTCTCTGACATCTCCATATGAGTGACAAATGTTTTGAGTGGTGAGTGGGACGTTAAACCACAACAAAACACCAACAACCGCATCATTATCAAGGTCATAAGTGAATAAAGGAATGAAGGTTTATTTTAAACACAATTGCATAGGAATTATTTTCTGATAAACATTTTCACAGGAACACTGTGATCCACATAGATCATGTGATTCTACAGGGATACAGAACGGACACCAATGCTGCTGTAAAGATCAGACCTGCATCGATATTGTAAATTCCTACAATTCTCAGAGTAAGTTAACTCTAATAATCGTACCAAAAAAATAGATTTTTCGAAAGATCATGTAAACAATTGTAAGACTTTGTAAAAAAAACAAGAAGTTCCAAGTTCTCGTGCTCAAATCGTCCTAGGTTCATGCATCGGCGGAGAAGATTGGTTTTTCCTGTATTTCGGATGTGATAGTAAATTTCCGAAGTCATATTAGGTGTCGGATGTTAATGATCAATTATCGTTCAATGAATGGAAGTGCCAAGTCCTTCATCGGCATTCGTTGACGTCTCCAAATAAGGTGAAGACCATTGAGCGGAATGGTTAACAATAGCAACAACAAAAATTGTACAAACAACTAACCCTCGTTCAAAGTCATTGTTATCTCTCCTGTCAATCTTGGGCTTTATATGCGTGCAATGAAATGTTATCAAGCTGTTTTGCTGCAACGTCACTTACTGTGTATTTTGTCTTGTGTACGTACAATTCCCTGTTTGTAGTATAAACAAGTAGTATTTCCAGCTTGGTGCAGTTGACAATCTTGCTTTCGTTAATACATCGATAGTGACGCGGATTCGCTCCTGACTTACTACATGTCAATCTATCTGTCGATGAACGATGGTTGTGATCAGTCAACACGGGATGCTGTCATCTATGACATCTTATCCACCCCTGGTTTTTCCGAGGTCCGTATTTGTCTTGTATTTCTGTTTTAAATTAATATTTATACATATTTTGATTTACTGTCAGATTTATGCCTCCGTTGTGCCCGGATAATAGCCTCACCACTTTAGATCCACACGTAGCCTGCTGCATAGTTATTTTTCCTGTCCTTCGAATGAGACATTAAAATAGGAAATCCGGTACAGGGGACTTGAATGGCATTTTCTAAGTCACAAAAATAACGAATTTCATTGATCACGTGAAAAGTCTTGTATCGTAGGCTATTATGGGGATTTGATGGATGAATGGAAACGAAACAGGCAAAAAGAACAAAAACAATAAGAAAGCAAAACGAAAAACAAACATACGAGCGAACAAAACAAAAACAAAGCAAACAAACAAAAGATATAGAATCTAAACAAATAGATACAAATTCTGTGTAAATGGATGTTAAATAATAAAAAGTATTTTTCATTGTCCTAACAATCGTTCGGTCATATGATGGCGTTTAATTTTATGTAATGTAGAAAATGTCACGGCTATCGATTAACAACCGACATTCCCACTTAATAAGGATCATTGACAGAAGTTAAATGCCAATCAGCTGCAGTGGTTAGAAGCTTCGTTATAGAATGTCCAGTCGCTCTGCTACGGGACCCCCTCGCTGTGGTGATTCTCAAAACAGCCAAATAAAGCAGAATATAGAATACATGTATTTGTGCATACCAGCTTTTCATTGATAAACAAAACTTTTTTCCTAGACCAAACTGCACTTGTAACTGGGCCATTATCGTGTCCTAATTGTCGTCATGGCCGGTGCAGTGGACATGCCACTTGTACGGGTCATGAGTCGTCCTGTTTATTTACCATTCATGGACACGGGAAGGACTTTGAATCTAAATGTTCAAATGATCATGTAAGTAGCTCTTGTTTTTTATGTCAATACATTTACTCAATTTTGCTTCCTATAATTATCACGAATCAAGTTTGCTTTCTATTATCATAATGATCTCAAGCTTTCTTCCTATGATTATAACAAACTCAATCTTGTTCCATGTGATTATGACGAAATCAAGCTTGCTTCCCATGATTATCACGAATTCTAGCTTGCTTCCTATGTTTATAACGAAATCAAGCTTGCTTCCGATGATTATAAAGAACTCAAGCTTGCTTCCTATGTTTAAAACGAACTCAAGCTTGCTTCCCATGACTATAACGATTCTACCAAATGATTTTTGATAATAATTGCTATTCTTTTCATCCAGGAATGTCATCATGGCCCCGATCACACTTGTTGTACAACACAGGCCTGTGTCCAAGGCATTCTTAATATGAATGGTAGTTTTTAACATATTTTACACTATGATAGGCATGACCTGGTACTCGTAACTGAAATCTTATATAAATTTGATATTTCCTGCTATCTTTTTTAATATGTCGCTGGATTTGTATATAGTATCCTAGATAACTGATGATAAATCGGTACCTACTATTATATAAAGCATGAACTTTTTATTGATACGATATTAATTACATTTCTTCTGACGTCAAGATAACAGTTATCGATATGTACACTTCATATGATTAAAGGTAGGCCTCCATTATTGAATTTATAAAATAGTTTTACAGTCCTTCATATCTGTTTAACTACTGGATTAGACTTTATTATATGTTGTCCACGCTGTTATATGCAGGTCAAAGTTCATCAGCCACCCCTCATGTTTCCTGTCCAGACTGTAGACATGGCAGGTGTTCCGGAAACATGACATGTACGGATCACGCACCCATTTGTATGCTAACAGTTCATCACAATGGGGTACAGGACACGAATTGCGTACCCAAACACGTAAGTCATTATTTCATAATTTTTACAGTTGAATTATTTTTACTCTAACATAAAATATAAATCTTATAAACATACTGAAATATCGAATTCTTTTACTTCCTTCTAACATTGTGCATATTAATGATGTTGTCTATTCATGTCATATTATTTTGAATAACTAGTCGTATCCTTATTTATTCATTCAATTACGTGTACATAAATGCATGGAATTTCTCACCATATTACAGTAAACGCTTAAATACGCGTCATCGTAAGTCAACATGATATAAGACAATTTAGTTCAACACAAAGTATAGATATGAAGTCGCCATAAGCCGTTAAATTATCTAAAAGGATTAAGATGATAAAGGCTTGCCTAAAAACAGCCTCAGAAGCCTTCAGTTGTACATATAATCAAGCATATACCGCTGTTGTATCGCAGAGGAGCACTAGTTCATAATTTGGAAGTGGGTTCAAACCTTATTGGAATACCTACCTTTCCTTTCCCAGTCCAGAAAAAACGGAGTCCCATATCAGAACGTGTAGATCCCTCACTACTCCAGGAGTCTGTGTGCCAGGCACGGGCCATTGTGCGAAGCCCTTCACTAATAGTCGGTGATCTACATATGGGTGAATCATTCTTGAGCTAAATATTGGACAACAACACACACGCAAAACAATCTTTCGGATTCTCTTTGCTTACCATCATGATATTTGTCTACAGGAATGCCATGGTCATGACCAAGTTTGCTGCTCAACGCATGCATGTGTAGAGGGATTAGTAAATCAGCACCACCATGGTAAGCACACAGCTACTACTTCATTGTGTCCTTTTACTTTTCGAATTATGTGTATCAATAATCAATTTTGTATCTAATCAAATATAGATACAAATATATATCTACTTTTCGAATTGCAAGTGGCAACTCTTACTGAAAAGATTATTATTTGGATAATCAGCCGCTGCATTCAGTCATTAGAACATTAGTAAATGTTGTTTAAAGTAACCGACAATCCAAATCTGTATTTTATAATTTTTCTTGTCAAGAATTCACGGCATTTTATTTGATGCCTTTATAATTTTTTAAGGCCGGTATATATTCTGTACCCATCGGATTGTGTGTTTTGTCATAGACATACGATTAACAATGTATGCCATTTTACCGTAGATGATTCACTTCTGTGTCCGAAGTGTGATTCTTATCCAAACCACTGTGATGCTCATAGAAAATTCTGCCATTCTAATGAAGCCTGTATGCAGTTTGTAAATCATAACAACATTCAGACGGATTGTAAGAAGGTCAGTAAGAAAAATACTCTGTAAATTGTACTGTAATTAGCATTAAACTATAAATCTAACCATATCTACGGTCATCAGAAATGGAATTAAATATCAGGTCTAAAGCTTATTTTACTTTCCATATGTATCTTCATCTCAAAGTATTATCTTTCAAACTACAATATACCTTTCTTAACCAACCTTGGCAGATTTTTCTTTTTGTCTTATATAAGGCATGCACTCTAAAATACATCTTTTACTTACAGTGGTAAGGAAGTAATTAAACGGTTTTTTTGCTTTTTTTTTCCTGTTTTTAGTTTTTTAATGAGTAGCATAAGTAAACTTGTATTTTTCGTATACTTACATGCCATACTTTCCTCTGAGGCAGCATTTTTTTAATCATAAGTGTTATGTTCTAAAATTTGTAGCAGAGTTAAAATACTATCTATGAATGTAAGGGGCCTTCATTCTAATCATACGAAGACACGGGATGTTTTTCATTGGGCAAAACTTAAAAGAACATCAATTAATAATTTGTTTATAAGAAACGCATTCAACTGCTGAATGTGAACAAAAAAGGAGAAGTGAATGGAGGTTTGATACAATTTAGTAGTTTTTCTTCTCAATCAGCAGGTGTAGCAATTTTGTTTAGAAATGATTTTGAATACAAGATTCACAAGAGTATTACTGACACGCAGGGATATATATTGTTTAGACATTTCAATTTATGATACAAAAGTAACTTTTGTATGTTTGTATGGTCCTAATAATGACTCCCTCAATTTTTCAAAAGAGTTTAGAAATATTTTAGAAACTTTTGTCAATAACAAAGAAATAATTTGTTTGGATTGGAATGTCATACAAGATCGTGATCTTGATACATGAAATATTGTTGGTAAAACAGTCATAAATAATCTAAAAGTGGATCTACATCTAGTTGACCCATGGAGAACATTCTATCCTAAACAAAAACAATTCACTTTGAGACAAAACAGTCCAATAAAACAAACAAAGTAGACTTGATTATTTTTTACTTTCAACTGACCTATTTAGTTCTGTGACAGATACAGTTATATCTCCAGGTAATAGGACCGACCACTCTTGTATACTTTCTCTCAGTGTGAGAGAGGGAGGGTTATTGGAAATTTAATATCAGTATGTAAGAGATGAAACTTACATAACTAAAGTAAAACAGTGTCTAAAAGAAACTATAGATGAGTATTATGCCGAGAGTGATAAAGAAAATATAGAATCCATTATTTTTAAACTAATTACCAAACGCTTTTTGAAATTCTGAAAATGAAAATAAGAACTATGTCAATTGAATATGGTATAAGTAAACAAAAAGTCTAGACAAGAGAAAGAGAAAAAGGAGAAAAGTTTGAGTCCTAACAATGATCTTTATAACAGACCTGAAAATAAAAAGCAATGCTTGGTAGAAATAAGACAGAATAAAATAGAAGGTATTATGTTGCGATCAAAGGCATCTTGTTATGAAAATGGTGAAAAGAACACAAATTATTGTTGTAATTTGGAAAATAGAAACTTTACAAATAAAAATATCCAAATAAATGTAAAAGAAATGATGGGCAAATTTAAGATAAAGATGAAATATTAGGCGCTCTGAAAGAGTTTTATAAAAATTTATTTAAATCGAGACAAGGAAACAATGATATAGAAATTGTCCCGTTTTTCAATCATAATATTAAAATGTCAGAAGACTTTTATCTTTAAAATAATGTTTATATAAAAGGTAAACTTTAAAATTTTTAAACACAAAGAATTATAACTAATATTCCAAAAGATGGCAAGGATAGAAGGAAGATAGAAGACTGGCGATCTATATCACTATTGAATGTAGATTATAAAATAGGAGTAGCAGCCCTAGCAAATAGAGTGAAATATGTACTGCCATCAATTATATACACCCCTAACAAACATGTTTCATAAAGAGCAGATTTTGTGGTGAAAACACTCGATTATTATATATTTTGGAGGTTCTAATAAATGCTTTAAAAAACACATCTCTTAATCAGCAAATCTATGGGAAAAAACACAGTGGTGTCAGAAAGATGTAGTAAGCAGAATATTTCTCTACTACATACCTGTATTAATACGTTTCGGATACGTATACTCTTATAGGTCATTGTGTTGTCAATATTTCGCCAACAATTGAGTATTCTAATACTGAAAACAGGTCAGTAATAAATAGCGACTGTTTATGAAAACTTAAACTGGTTGAGACGTTTGACATCTTTTGTTATATGTAAAACAAACCAATTATGCAAATATCTTTTGTTATCTCAAATGACCTTAATACTTTTGTTGGTTGATTTCGCAACAAACACATATAATAAAAATACAAGAATTCATTCAGTGGCTAAGTAATCAATGCCATTATTTGTACTTATCAATGTAACTCTCGATGTACTGATATACTAGTTCGACTTCACATTATCATGTCTATTATATATTGACGTTTTACCGTATTACGTAGTACCCTGTAGTCTGTCATGATGTGCAGTCAATTTTGTTTGGTAGTAAGGGATAACGAAAGCCAAGGTAACAAAGACAAGCATCGCATCGCAAGTCATCTGACAAAATCTCCAATAACACTTTTCCACTGACCTACTCCATAGTAACCTGCCAACATTTCTGAAATTCGTATGTGTAGCGACCTTATTAATTAGACAAACCCTTAGTCAATCGTCACACTCAAGTCAACTGGTCGTATTATTCAGAACTTCAGTCAATCGTTAAATTCTCCTGCAATTTCTAAGCCTAACTAAGCCGGCACCCCCTCACAACGAAGTCTATCTTGTGACTTCTTATTTGGATGATAAACGCTCCTATAATTGTTAACCCAAACGTCTTATGCTAGATTAATAACAAAAACGGATCCCATAACCTGCAACTGATCCATCATCAGTTTACAAATAATTTTCATTACTTACTTCAACACAGATTCAGGAATGTCAGCACCCAGCCCATGGTGTCACGGTACTGCAGTGTTGTACGGACAATAACTGTATTGCAAATTCTATGGTTTGTAAGTATCAGTATTCCTATCTATGAAAACTTGTCCCACTGCGGTTGGCTGTCCCTGTCTTTCGGATGAGACAGTAAAATCGAGGTCCTATGTCACAGTAGGTGTCGGCACATTAAAGAACCTCCATGCTCTACGGCCATAGGTGCCAAAATTTGTCGCGCTTCACTGGCCAAAGTGACGTCTCCATATAAGTGAAAGATTCTTGAATGGGACGTTAAACAATAAGACAACCAACCATCCAACGAAAACCTAGTGAATGTTTGCAAGGTTACTGAAGTGAACGTTTTTTCACGTAAAAATTTGAATGTTCATAAAAGTGACACGTAAAATTTAAATTTAAATTTCATTATAGTTTATATTTTATACAGAGGAAAAACTGATAAGAAAATCTGTTGAAATTGCATAATTATCAAATTGCATTGGTTTACAACATAAGTAGGTTTACAAACTGATTTATAAAATCCGGTAAATTATTATTAATTAATTTTTTTTTTGTGTCGGCAAATGCTAAATTCACTAGTATTTAGTTGGTATAAAATCCAAAGTTATGGCTATAAGTACTCTGTCAAATTATTCTTAATCATTAATATCGAGATGCAATTACAATATTTGAGGTCATTAGCATTATAACATTGATGTTCAGTTTTTTTTTTCACTACCTAGCTCAAACAACAGTGGCGCCAAGTACTCCGACAACTGCCACAGTTCAGAATAACAGTCCTTGTTCCGAGTGTTCCGATTATGTAGGCCACGTGTGCACCAGTACGTCCACTAGTTGCCCCGAGGACTGCATGATCCAGCTCTCTAATGGCACATTATCTACCAAATGTGTACAGGTACATTTCTCAAAATGCTTATTTGAAAGAAATAGAGCTGAAGGACTATGAATTTAGTATGTAATTATATATATAACAGCTGAGTATCAATATATACTATCTAAGTATAAACCTGTGATGAATGTTGTAATGTGTAATGTGCCCAATTAAGAAAAGGGACAGAAAATCATAGCTCTTCTCTTCTTCTTTCAACTACTCTCTGCACAATCATTAAAGAACACTAGGGAGTGAATTGCTGTCACGTGCAAAAACTAGCCATTGGGATTACAGACATATATCGCGTTACAATATGGTATCTATGACAGACAATATGAAAATCAGTAACTCAAATTATCTGTGGCTCTGTGTAGGTGAATGTAAACATGTACCTTAAAGCTATAAAAGATTATTTAATTATGAAAATCTGTTAAACCTATCAGTGTTTTCTTCTTGTACACATATATGAAATCACATTAATATATACACAATGCAACTGTACAAATAAGTGATGATAAAATGAATAAATAACAGCGTATTGTTTAACAGCACGCCCAATGTCAACAGCTACAATCACCAGTGCCTGGCCAATCACCGTCGGGTAGTGTGATGTGCTGTAAAGATTTACAATGCTACACAGCTGCAATAATGAAAGGCATTACTGGTGTTACGTTATCACCGACGACGGTACCAACCACACAGACAACATCGGGCACAACAGCAGGTATCAACAGGATATTCCTGTATATTAAAACATATATATATAAACACATATTTATTTATCTATTTATTTATAAATTCTTTATTTATTTATTTGATGTACACTTTCAAGTAAAAAAATCTTGTAATAAAATTAAAATCAAACATAACTTACGATACATATCTAAAATGTTGTATAAGTTATTCATTGCGACAATTGTAAATACGAATATATTGGTTCGACCCAAAATCTGAATCAAAGAATTTCATTACACAAAAGTTACGTCAAGCATCCTCATGCCAGAGTTCTCTTTATCTCAAATACGTCATTTTGAATGTAAAATATGAAATTGTATTGTTAACAGGATTCTACAACTTCTTTCATTATATCAGATGCAGATTTACAGACATACTTTTTAAGAATTGAAATATTATTAGTTGAGGATGTTTTTTCACATTCGTTAAAGAAATACGTATATGATCCATCTACATCACATACTTGTTATTTCACTACAAGAAATTTTATTTCATCTTATAATCTTTCTGATATCGTACAGGTTCGACAGGAGGGAATCATTCCAGTATCATGTGTCCAAGATGTATTGACGCCGCCACAGCACAATGTACGGGAGATCAGCAGTGTTATCCAGATGAAACCTGTATGGTCCAGTCAAACTATATAACAATAAGAACTGGATGTATAAGGGTATTTACCATTCTCGCATCACTGGTACACTGTCAGCTTTTTCTGTTCTGATACTATTTCAGTATTTCAGTACAATTACCACTTCTGTATTTGTTAAGTGTAATTTATCCGCCTGCTGTGTAAATGATAAATTGTGTGGACATTTGAACTCATAACATTTTCATGATTACAGAGTACAATGTGTTACCTGGAGAGTCTGGATATTGCCAGGGAAACTGCTTGTTGTAATGCATCGCTTTGTGTTGGCTTTGCCTTGAAGAACTCCTTACAGAGTAAGAATATCATAAAGCATACGAGTTTCCCTCTCCTTTTTCCTGTTTTCTTCTATTCGTCTTGATGAATGGTTCCACAGTGGTTACACTTTGATGAATAAATGGTATTTATGTAATAATGTCTGATTATAGAATTGTCCACGACGGTGAAAATGACACGTAGGATGACAACAACAAATGTTCCAACTACAACAGCCTCAACTACAACATCGACTCAAGTTCCAACGACAACGACTGTCCCTACAACAACAAGAATGACCACAACTCCTCCCGTCACCATTAATTTTCAGAACCCATCAATAGTCGTAAACCAGGGTAACACAATTATTCAGTTTTGAGTATTGTTTACAGCATGCTAAGATGTATGTATCTTCTGTTAATAACACTCATCGATAAACTAAATGGCCATTCTGAGATACCTTCACTTTGTAGAATTCTTTTGTGTAAACAGGAGGTTGGAATTGTACTCTCTAGCAACCGATTTGTATGCCAGTATATCACCGTTTTGTGTCTTAATGTTTCTTAGCCACACGTAGATAAAATACTCAACCTACATTTTGTCAAGTTTCTCTCTTTACCATTATTTTTGTCCTACACTACAACGGTGTATCCTAAGCTATGAAAGTTGTCTAATCTCCTTTATAACGCGCTTATCATAAGAAATATATTTTGATATACATGCAAACAAATTTAAAAAAAAAAAANNCACTGCTTAGTAACGTGTTTTAGAGCCTGTATAGATTCATATTAATCACACAAGCATTTCTTCATTATACGTTCGTATTTCATTGAACAATCATCGCGATTATTAGCCAATAGTTTACACAGGTCAGTTTTACGTAACTTAACTTAAATTTCTTTATTCATGTTTCACCAGAAACCTAATGTAATCTACAAAATCATGTAGTACATTATTCGTAATTTTCATACATCCATCACTATAAATATAAAAAACAGACATCACTCTATTCAATGCTATATTTTGATGAAGGCGCTACCCAATCAAATATTTGCAAAGACAACGAAGATCCGAATTTAAGCTGTACTACAATGAACTCAATCTGGGGGATATGTTCAGCTGTAAGTGGGTCAAGTTTTAATGTGGCCAACACTCGATGTAGGAAGACCTGCAATCGTTGTCAAGGTATAACATAACTATTATCTGTCGATTTGGTTAAAATCTTACTATGCTTCTGTTTTCTTGTTATATCACAATAAACAATATAACCCAGCTCTGCTTAAGGTTAAAGCTTTTATGATCTAATGTCACCAGCTTTATTAACAAATAAACTCCATGTTGCTATACAGTGAGAAATTAGTTGATTGTAATCCCTGTGTCAAGTCAACACCATATCATACTGATACCTACTCCAGTTAAAATTATGACTTTGAGATCATCCATTAAATGCACGACTTATCTTATAGCGACACAAGCACCAGCACAGCCGATAACCTCAACCACCGCAAAAACGACCCATGCACCAACAGCGACTCATACGCCAACAACGACTCACGCGCCAACAACAACTCACGCGCCGACAACAACTCACGTGCCAACAACAACAACTGCAACACCAACCTCAACCGGAAGTAATGTGTTAGTCGGATAGTTAGAAAGTCAATACCGTACATATCCACATATTTGTTCCTCTCTCTCTCTCTCTCTCTCTCTCTCTCTCTCTCTCTCTCGTTGTTGTTTTGTATAAATTGAACTAAAAATACATATAAGGATGCATATTCTGCGTCTTTGGTGAACTTCAGTACAAATCAGACTATATGATATTTTCACTTTAGTCTCTCTCTCTCTCTCTCATTCTCTCTCTCTCACACACAAACACACAGAGAAGGTTATTACTTAATCATGCGAATCTATCATACTGAATAATCTGTCATATAGTATTGTAACAACTATTTATGGTTCTAGTTTATATATTACGCTATGAATCATATGTATGACATGCAGATCAATGCTTTTATAATTTACCGACAATAAATAGGTTTAAAGAGGTGATCTGAGAGGTGCGTGCTTATGTGCTTAACGTCATTGTGTATCAATCACTTATTGAAAATGAAGATCCTTTCAAATTTCTTTTTCAGTGCGGTTATATTTTCTGGGTGATTGCATGTATTAGGCAGTATTTTACAGAATATAAATAAAATGTCTCCGTAAGACCATAAATAGTCAATTATGTTTTCACTAAGAGGATAACTCTGGGGATAAAAGTAAACAGTCATTTCAAAATGAGGAATGTTGAAATTCGGAGGCAGGAAGTTCCAAAAAGAAATAGTTATCCTCCCCTTAATGTCGACTTGTTACACTTAAACCGAGAATCAGAAAAGCTGTAAATCATTGTTTGTTACATCGAAAGAGACCAAAGAGCTTTCCCAAAGAAACTTGCAATCCTTTTCACATTGTCAACGTAGATTCCAGCAAGGTTCGTATCTACACTTTCTAGAGGCGAGAGACAAAATAATCTATCTGCATTATTCAACGCACGCAGTCGTGGGTATAGTGGTTTTTAAGGTCAATTTTAAGACATGTTTTACAGTGTCATCCCACTGATAGGAACGTAAAGATTACTCCGGGGTACTACCATATACAGCGACTCTGAACTAGGTAGTTATGAATAGGACGTTTGCGATCTGAAGAGCATTTGGACAGGGGGCGCTGTCTAATTCCGGATTCGCATTTGGTTTCACATGTTGAAAGTGTTCTTATTCCAAAACTAAATATCATATAAGACTTGGAGTTTCGGAAACACATTTCCTTTATTATTTTTCTAGACATGCATGTCTAGGGGAAAAGGCGCTAATATTGAATTAACGATTACAATTAAAACATAATTCAAACATTTTCTTAAAATTCATACCAGCTATACAGCATCATGTTGTACAGTGGAACCTCGCCTAAGGACCACCTTACTTAGGAAACCACCTCACTATTAAGACCATACAAATTCAGTCTGTTTAACACTATTTAAGGCTATTGTAGCCTCACTAAGGAGACTACCTCACTAATCAGACCCACTTTAGCCAGTCACTTAAGTGGTCTTTATAATGAGGTACTTTTGTACTTTTGAAAGAACAAAATGTAAAAGAAAATAGAAATCACAATAGGATTACCTCCCAGGCTATGCAACAATGTTCATTTATGAGATTGCTTATTGTAGCGGAAGTAAGCTGAGGACTTAATTTGTATTCTAGGATATAGGTTACTTCAGCCATTCGACTCTTATTTTTTAGGTATTCTCAAGGCAAGCTTTGGCGTCGAAGGAATAATTTTATATAGCACAAAAATCAGCACAAGTTGATCGCTGGCTGCATTTTTTGAAGGAACATCGTAAACAATTGTATTTCTAATATGTATGTTGACGTAGATTGGGAGGTGCATAAAATACCTTAGAATGTAGTCTTATTTCATATTTGATGATGAGATAAGATCCTAAGCAAAAGAAGCAAATATCTGCTAAATTGCCATAATATCAAATAAGTTGGAGATGACGTAAAAATTAAACAAAATAACGGAATTCAGTTTACAAAAGAGGATACCAGTCACATCATTTTACCATATCAACTGCATTATTCGTCTCTGAATTGTTCTCATTAAAAGCAAAATAAACGCAACAATTTTCAAAAAAAAAATTGTTTTTATCTCCCTTGTCAAAAAATAGGAATTCTCATGATCTGGGGCTTAACGTTGCATACAATGGCGGGTTGATTATGAAATTACGATAAAATGACGTCTTATACTGTTAAATTTCGCCCACTTCCGTATCGTTTAGCCCACTTCCGTGCCATCTAGCCCCGGAGGTATTTTAAGTCATGACAATATTTTACAGAATAGGTTAGAACACAATACTTTAAGGGAATGGTGCAATTACTACATTTACTTCGATTGTTTAGAGGAACAAAGTCGTATCTCCCATAATGATTGTTAAGAAGAACACTGTCTTATTTCATTTTTCATATTTTTGTAAAAATCGACAATAAAAATTCAAAACAGTTCTTTTAAGAAGTACCTATTGCTTACCTCCAATGTCATTCTTTTATCAGAAGATACAACATTTAGTCTTCAATTTAATGCCATTATGAGATCTTGAAATAGAAATATTAGGATGAAAATAACCTTCTTACTCGATTGAATAACCAATCGAAAAATTGTCAAAATGAGATACGACTATGTACTTCTAGACAGTCTATTTGAGAGATACGACTCTGTTCCTCTAAACAATCGACTTATATTTGCAGTAAGACAAACTACAACAACAACAACAACAATAATGCTAATAATAAGAGTAATTACAATAATAATAATTACAAAATTAATAATTATTTTTATTATTATTATTATCATTATCATTATTATTATTTATTATCATCATTATTATTATTCTTATTATTTTACTAATAATAATGAAAACAACGATAATAATGATAATGATAATAAAAATAACAATAACAACAACGATAATAATAATAATAATTTGAAGAAGAAGAAGAAGAAGAAGAATGATGATAATTATAATATCAATTATAATAACATTAAGCATTATTTTCATTATTATTATTATTATTATTATCATCATTATTATTATAATTATTATTATTATTATTATCATTATTATTATTATCATCATTATTATTATTACCACAATATGAATAATAAAAATAAAATCTATATTAAAGTAATAAAATTAATACTTAATATGACAATTATAATTGTATGGATAAAAGTAGATAGTCCAGAGTGAGTGATAATGGTACTGATGATAATCATATAAACAATAATAGGTGTGAAATTATGATCTTTCATCAAATGAAATTAATCATAGTGATTATTGTAATTTACACAAACTATTAGAATGAGATTTTCTTTGCGTGCAAGGGTATTTAAAATACATTGAGACACTCGAACGATGCTGATCATTGACATATTTTGTATTTCTCGACACAATGACTTCAATTATAGGAGTGTAAAGCTAATCTTTGTATTTGACACCTTAAACTTACAAGTCTTATCTGTATGGGTCATTTGCAGTCATATGCAGACGTAGTATACTTTAAAGCTGAAAAAGATGTTATTCATAATTTTATTATTGTCCCTAGTGAGCCTACCTGGTAAGTATGTGCTTACTTAAGCGAAACATATATTAAATATCCGTGTCTAATCATGATGAATAATTTACGTGATCGTAGAGCGAGTTGTAGACCAAGAGTAAATCAGATCTGTGTTAATCTACATGAAAACGTTGTACAGAATTTGCACCTCTGGTACTCCAAAGTGACAGGAAGTGCTAACTGTATAGATACAGTACTGTATTTAAGCATTACCATGTTACTGTTTTACAAAAACTGACACGATATCGGCGAATCACCTGTCAGAAATGAAGTTTCACCGCAAGGCCTTAGCCGAGCGGTGAAACGGATATTTCTGATAGGGGATTCAACGATACCCTGTCAGTTTTTGTAAAACAGTCACATGGTAACCCTATTCTAATGCTCATTACATTCTAAATTAGCATTGTTTCTTGAGTGCCATGCCAGAAGGTGCCGAAACGCATAGATATCATAATTTTATCAATGACCAAATCACCATGTAGGCCATTACAATGACGTCAATGAAATATGTAAAAAATCAAATTGTGACGTCATTTAAAAACTAGCGGTGAATCGTGAATACCCTGCGAGTTTTCAACTCCACAGACCAATGAAATAACGCAAAACAAACACAATACATTAGAAATACATATACAGGGGGGCCTTGTTATCCTGGACGCTTCTGTTCCGGTGATAAAGGGTTCGGATTACTGAAGCATTTTTTCTCATAACAATGTAAACATGATATGAAAGTTTGGTCACCGGTTAATACCGTCTGTAATGTGAAGCATCTGAATTATTAAAGTCCGGATAAATGAATCTCCAATGTACATAGATACATATACATACATATATTGATATACACAATATCCACACCTTGGACCTGCGTTGGCCATATTTGCTTTATTAACATATGTTTCTTTTCAATTAGAATATATCAGAAAGAGTCACATGAGTTTTTGGTCATGCCGATCTCGACATCAATTCCTAATATTGTCCTTGTGTTCCTGCTAATAAAACAAATATACTTCACTCATGTGCAAACGTAGTCAAATATCAGCTGGTCGAAGTGTTTGAAATTCTTACCTATGCTCAGCACCTTGGGTCATTTGATACTTAAGGGTTCTTTAATGTTCCGAAATCTCATGTTTCACGCGACACTCGTTTTTTCTTTTTGTCTCAATTAAAAATCAGCCTCAACCAGTGATGATATAACTAATAATCTGAAGTCGAGAACCCAACCACGTATCAATAAAAGAAGCTCATGTCTATAACTTAACTCTATCTTAACTGTAATTCACAACGTAGCTTCTATTCTCGTCGATTGAATGGTGACAAAAGCTGAGGTTGTTCACAACTTCTATAAAGGTCAGAGTTCATCGTTAACCCCTCATGTGACCTGTCCAAATTGTAAGCATGGCGGATGTTCCGGAAACATGACATGTACGCATCATGCACCGCTCTGTTTGCTAGCTGTTCGTCACAATGGAGTAGAGGAAACGAAATGTGTCTCTAGTCACGTATGTAATAATTTTAATTATTGACTGTTTTGCTCAAATTAATTCGACGATTCTTTTTTAGATGAAGGGGTAGTTTTTAATAAATTTTTAAAATGCACATGAACAGCTAACTTTTAATTCCCTCTGACTTATTTTTATTTTTATATCTTAAACACGTTCTATCTTTATTATGACCTGTATATTTGTACTTATCTCATGCGTTTATTCATTCATATTTATATATGTAGAAACATAGAGAGAGCAGGGATCAATTTTAGACTATGATTTAAACTATTATCCCAAAATTTGAAAAGAACTCTGATTGGTCGACTGAAAAAACTGACTTTGCATGATATGTTGTTTCACACAGAGATAGAATAATTGAGTTCGGTATTTTATTACATGTCATTATTAAAATGATCTAATTGTTGGTATTTAAAGTACTTGCATTTGCTAGTGCTAATGATTTATTCATTTGATGGTTCATTTGATCAAATAAGATCAGCATAAACTGTATTGAAATATCATCGATAAAGAATGCTGACGTCGAACAAAATATACATAGAAAATTTAATTGAGGAGAATAAAGCATAGTATTTTAACCATTTTTGTGTCTGTCTCGTTCCGTTCATTTATTTTCTTTCTGACATTAGTCTTTCTTAATTAATCGTACTTCCCCTTTTCTCGTTTGTGACCATCACCGATTGTGACATTCTTGTATTCGAAAATATGCGTGTCATCATGGCCTGGTTGATTAATATGGTATATCTGTAAGTAACAGATGAGATATATGTCCCCCTTGTCGCATACCTAATCGCGACCTCCCCTT
>JACSZP010045225.1:209-11806 GCA_016161895.1 Pinna nobilis | reverse complement strand
GGCGGTAGTAATATCCCGTCTTCTCCTGCCTGAGACGCCTTCATTTCACAACTTCTTCGTTACTCCAGGGCATGTTCTTCTTATGAATGTTTTATGTGAAGAGCTAGAGGACTCGCCAATAAACTACTCACACAGGTATACGTTGCTGAACGATTGAAATCGCCACTGTGGAAGTTTTATAGTCGATACGATGAACTTGAAATCAATATGGGGTTCCCCTTTCAAGATGCTTGATTATATTCTTGAGAACGACCATTTACAGTGACTACCTTTTGCTAGTCAAGATTATATGACTTTTTCAACCGAAATTGGCATTTAAAGAACTCGTTTATGCGTGGTTGCCAAGCGAGTTTCTCTTATTCAGCAGTCCGTTTAGTGTAGTTTGCATGTAGAAACCATATTGTTAGGGATTGTATCTGCTGGCACAAAGATTGCAAGTTTTGGCGTCTATGTTGTGCTGCCAAGTGGGCTACAAATGCCCAATTCTCTTATAAAGCAGGCCATGTGGTGCAATTTGTATATAAAGATTATGTCTGTTGGCACAACAGAGCACATGTAGTATTTACATTATAACTTGTGTCATAGTTATTACCTTATATTATAATGCGAGCTGTGCATTATCGCATACAGTTTTAGGTACTTCTTTCTATAAATTGGAATGGGCAAAGTTCATCGAAAATCTCTTTACCGCGAGCTGTCCCTCCAAATTGTTTCACTAAGAGAGAGAGAGAGAGAGAGAGAGAGAGAGAGAGAGAGAGAGAGAGAGAAGTAGGCCTGTTTTAAAGTTTTCAAGGAGATATATAGCATATTGATGATGATTATTTAACAAGATTTACATGTTCTGCATCTAAAAATTTCATGCCACACACCGCTCGGCGACTTTTAAACCACCAGCCTCCCTCCACCCAACAAATCTCAAATTCACCCTACAGCTCTCGTAGACAAAGGACGCGTAAAACAAGAATAAGATCAATTTGCGCCTCCTTTATCTTGAAATCGACACACATACACAACAGACAAAATTTGTCGCCCTTCATCGGCATACGGTGATGTCACCATATAAGTCAAAGATTCTTGAATGGGATTTTAAGCAACAATGAAATACAAACCTTAAACATTAACAATAAATGAAATTATAAATGGGTAAAGAGATGAGCAAAGAGGGATAACACTTACAAAAAGACAGAACAAGATACATGTACTTATATATCTTATAAACTAAAATTTCATTACAATTAATTTTTATTTCCGCCGTATGCATATATAATACGTCGGTTTTGAGATACTTGCCCTTTGTAGAACTCTCTAGTATACAAGATAGATCTTGTTTAAAATATTAATTTCCTTCGAATATGTTGAGATGATGTCACCAGCGCCATTTTCAAATAAACAGCTAAACTATGTTTCTCTATAAAAAAAAGTCTCTCTTATGTCGGTAAAATCGTGACACTCTGTCAACACATGCTTTACTGTAAGTCGGCAATCACACGGAACACATTCCAGTGGATCCTCCCCAGTAATAGGTATGTATGTGTAAACTTCATGTGGCCGATTCGATGTCGTGTTAAAATGACTTCGCCTTTTCGACTTTTCATGATGACTGTTGATTTGCTCTCAAATTGGGTTTTTATTTCATGTTATTTAATATGCAGTTGGTCGTCCCAATTCTTCTGGGAAATTGACTGAATATATTTGGAAATGGTAGGTACAAAGTCAGTATAACCGCCAGTATTTTATTTGTGTGTCAGGAGTTATTGTTCCTGCAAGTTTGATGTATGTTGTATGGAGTAATCTCCCTTGGTAAAACTCTTGTATGAGTGAAAATCACTTTTGTATCTCACCATGTGCTTGCTGTTAATGGAGTAAAGTTTGCACCTAACTGTATCGGCATCTCAACTTGTTCCTTAGTGGCGTGGTGGCAGCCTTCCGAACGTGGAGAGAATTGCCAGCGAAAGACGCAATTACAGGTCAGCTTTCACAATAGCCGATTCCAGGTGTAAGTCCTCGTATTTGATCCTTATCTCGACATCCGTTCCTAACCCGACCTTATCAAGTCGATATAGGTATGTGCAATGGCTACCAACCGTGCACCAAAATACAATGGTCACTTACCAAAAGCAAGTCACTTTCAAGGACTGAAGGCAAAATGTATTATACACACTCTCAATGGAACCGAATTTTGCAATCTTCCTGGTCGATGGATCAAAAAGAGTCCCACTAATCCAACCCGTGGTTTCAATAACGACGAGGAACATGTGCCAAACGCATTTCGCCGTACCGCTGCCCAAAAGGTAAACCACCTCGACCTCATGCTGGTCCAGATAGTGGATTACTGTCCCATAATTTCACGTAACACCGTAGTTAAGCAGTCTACTTCTATACAATCAATTTGGCAGGCAATACGCATGTATTTTGGCTTCCAACTCACAGGAGCTCATTTCCTAGACTTTGACTACAATTACCTAGCGGCAAATGAACAACCAGAATATTTATTATAACGTCTAACAAGTTTTATTGAAGGCAATCTTCTACAACAAGATGGAGGGATTACACAACATGGTGAGCTCCCACACAATGACGAGGAGGTATCACCCTCACTAGAAAATCTAATCATACTGACATGGCTACACCTGATACATAAAGATCTACCTCCCTCGTGAAGGAGCGATGTGGTCCAGAACTGCGTTCTAAAACTTTAGCAAGTCTGAAACCTGAAATATCACAAGCCCTCGAACACCTTTTGGATGAGATTTGTACCAACAACGACTCAAAGGTACTCCGAACGTCATTCAAGAGCCACAACATGCTGAATAGCGCCTCGCCCAGACCTCGTGACAACCGGAAAAGTTTCAAAATATGGTCATTATGCAAACAAGCTGGCAGACTTCGATTTGACCACTACCTAAGCACATGTGGATTCTTACCCCATGAGGATCGACAGTTTACGAGTCGTGCTCGTCAGTTATTTGTAATGGATGACGATTTCCCTTAATTTGATGTGGTTTGTCAGCCAAACTTTTCTCAGATAGACACAGTTGAGTCAGTACTAAACAATCGTCCCAACATGTACTCCATATAACTTTGGATAGTCACTAGAGATTCAACTGTACAAATTCAACCTACAACTCAAAATACCCTTCAGGCAGATGGCAGTACCCCACTTGAGATTATTGGTGAAACGCACTTCGATGTCACCCGAGATGACGTGGTCTTACATGTTGAGGCGTTAATTGTAACTGCCTTAGACGTTGATTTGTGTCCTGCAATGACCTGCTCGACATCGAATCATGGTTGGCGACTCGCATATAATAAATTACAACATAACTGTTAGATTACAGTTTGACCTTGGTAGCACATTGAACTGACCTTAGCTGATGACTTACCTGTATCCCCTGAAGGCACAGTGGCTATTGACCCTAGCGGTGAACGTCAAGATAAGGATACTTTATGGCCACAGCCTAATATCATAGAGGTAGTTGGCGTCAAAATCCCTCTCCTAATCAATACTAGTGACCCAAAACACTTGAAAAGAAACGAACACTTTTGCCAAGTTTTACCCACAGCCCAAGTCTCAGATCTCTCTGAACAAGATTCCGACAACAAACCTTTACAAATGCCCAAAGCTTTAAAACACATTGATTCACACTTCTCTGACTCAGTGAAAATGGACCCTGACAACATCTTGAGCGACAACCAGCGTCAACGTTTTCTTCATGCTTTACATGAAAACGACTCACTTTTTTACCCAAGGTTTGTCGGCTATGTCAGGAAGAAATTATTATTAGTTAAATAATAATTATGAAAAATTTATATGCAGGCACAAGTGCTGTCATTCATATCAAAATTTAGGTATTTTTGAAATATAATAATCATTTGAAAATAAATATATTCTTAATTAAAATTATCTAACATATTTTAATAAATAATTTTCAAGTTTTTTTCTAAATATGACAAATATTAAGTTGTGTTGTAAATATTTCATGATTTTCTACTTTTTCCATGTTTTGTTTGTTTGTATACTTTCCTGTAATCTATACATTCCAAAAATGTCATTTCTTTCTTTTCGGGGGGAAATGTTTAATTACTAAATTGTTGAGTCACACAAATTGTGTCATTTTTGGTCGCAATAAAGACTCTAGTGTCGAAAACAAATTTTACTAATGGACTGTCCATTATCAGGCGTTGTAAGCCTATTGTTTGAGGATTAATGTATTTCCTCCCCAAACAACCAGATAGCGTCCCAGATAGCGTCCCCACCTGAAATTTACGTAAGTTTAGGCTGATCATGAGTGCAGAAAGTGATAGCTATTTCACGCATTCTGGAAATTAATACGCTATATAGTTTTTAGATAAAAAGGGAAATTTCCTCCGCTTTCACTTTCTGAAATTCGTGTTTTCATTGGTCAATAGGGTAGGAAAAATATTTACCTCGCACAACCAAGCAAAATTGAGTTTTCATGTTTCCATTCAGAGCATCTATACTTTCATTAACTGCATCTAGTTCACTTTTAGCCTTTTTAGTATATTCTTCTAACCTCTCTTTATCGGGAGGATTTTTTTTAGTTCTTCTTTCCACCGTTCAATGGATTTATCTAGTTAGACTCTTTTACCTTCTTGAACACTTAAACTACCACGGGTTCTTTTTAGAGCTTCATTTAAGCCTCTTATTTCCCTCATTAGTTAAACACTATCTTCAACCTCTTCTAACGTTCGAATGGAATTATCCAATTCTTCAATTGAATTGCCAAATTGCGTTTCAGAAACCTGTTTGACTTGCATTTCATCGTCACCAAACGCGCTCATTTGAATATTTTCTACATCAACTACAGCGTCTAATACGTTTTGTAGTTCAGTTTTTGGAAACCCTGAAATCATACCTAAATCCCTAACAAAGCCGGTACCATATTTACATTTCAAAGTGCTAGCAGTTTAAAAACCAGACCTGTTTTCATACGTTAACTTTCTCGTCCTTGCTTCGATGCTATAAATTCTAAATTAAGTTTTATGGGGAATTTTTACCATTTCATTTTTCCATTTATTCGCTAATTCCATAATGACTTTTTATCGGCTATATCTTCTTTGCCAATATAAAGCTCGGTCCAATCCGGAATCGTGTCACCTACCTCAGCATGGTCATTTTCTTGTCCCTCCAGCGTTGTCTTGGCCCTCAGCACCTTGTATTTCATCATCACCATCGTCATATGTATGATCGTCGTAAACTGGATTATCAAATTCCCACATTTTTTTATTGATATATATTTTTTTATCTCTATTAATAAAAAATGCAATATTATGGTGAGAAACTCAATCCCGATCGTCGACTCAGATTTCCTCACGCAGCCAAGGGAATTAGGCAAAGCGTTGAAATATCGTACAGTCCAAGCAACGTCAATCAAAACCACGTGTTGCCGGTGTATTTCCCGAATTTAGGCGAAAACGACGTCATCGTGCCGGGAACCGTTCGCCTGGCTTTTAACGTACAAGCTAGCGCCGAAGAGGACCCGATAAAACTAGTGCGCACCAAAATTTTGAAAAAAAGATCGTCGTAAAGATGAGCGGAATACGATTCCGATAATTTTTTCTGTTACCAAGATTTTGTGGAAAAGCGAAAGGCGTACGCGGAACATGGTTCATCAGGGCATTCAAAGCAAGAAACTTAATGAAGCAAGAATATCCGACACACCGGATAGTACATCGCGCGACGATAGCGAAGACGGTATGGCCGTAGCCGTCGCATATCGCAATAGATTTTGCATACCTTTGGATTTCGAGATTTTAGAAGCGACTGTGCCGTTTTACCAATCCGGCTTACGCGACAGATTAGAATACCACCTGACCTTCAACGATTATTCTAACGTGGTTGTGACAGAGGGTAGCAAAAACCCCAAGTATACCGTCAAAGACATATGTTTGGAATTCGACAAAGTAACGGATACATGGCTGGCTCTGAACATAAGGCAGAGGTACCAAGGGCAGCACGTCGTCTATTTAAATATAATATTGAGATACAAAAAAGACACCGTTAAAAAATCGGATAACATGTTAAATTATCAGATCAACGTCTCTGCCAAGAGCCTGACCGGAATCCTCTTCTTATTCGTAGATCCTAGTATGACCACGACGGAACACTTTTATAATCCTAGAATTCACAAAGTAGAAATAGCCATAGAGGGAGTCCCGAGCCAATTGTTTTCTCAAGGGATCAAACCGCATCACCATTTCAAGGAGATTTGTAAATGGTTTGCTCCGCGGGTAAACCGAGATCCAAAAGTAGGACAAACGGTCTACAACACGCTGATGACTAACGTGAGTGAACTTAAATATCTCGACGATCATTATGCTTTGTGGTTGGACATGAGAGTCACGGACGATAATCACCTCCATGGAAGCGGCAGACAATTGCAAAACGTGAGCAACAGAGTTTTGGTCAGAATAGAGAAAGAATCGGAGAAAGACGAAGATCCGTCAGACGTCTACATCTACACCGTTACGGATGCTTAAATTAACATGCAAGACAGTAGGTTACTAAAATTAAATTACTAGAATACATGTATATATTTAAAAAATATGAAAAAATCTGCTCAATCGGTCGTCGTGTGCGCTGCCACCGGATGCGGTAAACGGAGTTTGTGTTAGATTTATTAGAAACGGATTATAATGGCTTTTTCGAGCACATCGCCATTTTATGCCCTTCTGCAAATTGGAACAGAGCGTATAAAAATAGACCGTGGATAAAAAAAAACGTGCAAAAGCCCTTAGACTGCAAAGTAGAAATAGTCAACCCGATCACCAAGAACGGAGAAGAAAAATTACAGGAATTATTAAGGTTATTTTTAGAAAAATACCAAGAAACCGAAACGTTGTACATCATAGACGATTGCAGCTCCACAAAAGACATGGAGAAAAAGGCAGACGCCCTATCCATGCTGGCCTTTTCGGACAGACACGCCTTGCAGAGCGTTTGTGTATTGAGTCTAAGATATAATTCCGTCTGTAAGGACCTCAGGAGTCAGATTAAATGGTGTTGTTTATTTTACACCAAAGACAAGTTCTCTTTCCAAGAATGTTTAGAGGAAAACGACGTCATCGAAGATCCAAAAGAAAGAAAAGCGATGAAGAAATTACTATCTCGACACAAACATTCGAAACTCTTACTCGTTACCGAGCAACCGACGAGTTACCGTTGGATTAAATAAATTTAAGACATATAAAAAAATGTTAAAGTTACATTCCGAAATACTAAAAAGATTTGGTGAAGCCCGCGAAAAGAACCTGTATATGTACCAGACGGTAGATCTAGTCGACGAAATGGAAGACTTAGAGTCTAAATACGCCACGATCGCCAACCGATGGGGTTCGACGTCCGAGTACCCTCTGTAGAGACATGCTGTGACAAGACAGACTTTGACGTTAATGATGGTCAGCGCTTTTGTATACACTGCTCAAAAGTACAAGAGCAGTACTTTCTCAGCACTCGTAACGAATATTCTCACGTTGATAACAGCAGATTACTTACTCTAAAACAAAAATTAAACCGATACCAAGGCGCGTATACTAAGAATATTAACCACGATATTATCGAAGAATTGAAGCGTCAACTCGAAGAAAAAAATTTGCCTACCACTAGAGAAAATTAAGCATTGATTCTATATTTTGTCCTGTTCACTGCCAAATGACCTGAATGAAGACTGTGCACACTGTGTAATTCGCGAAGCGAATTATTTTATAAAATAAAGGAATGAAAGCCAAAAGAAGATATATTACAATTGGCTAAAGCCGCCGGAGTGAGCGAACGGGACGCTCTAGATTTTCTCAAGAAACAAGACGTGTGGCAAATCTATAAACCCGCACCCAAAAAGATCTTACGTCCTAAATTAGAATTGGTCGGAAAAACCGAAACGCACCAGGCCAATTTACTGTTTTTTTCCGACGATAAAGTGGGAAAAAAACTGTACAAATACGCTTTGACGGTAGTAGACGTCGGAAGCAGATACAAAGAAGCCGAGCCTTTGACGAGTTAAGACATTAAGGAAGTGGCCGTGGCTTTCGAAAAATTTATAAGCGTCATCGTTCGTTCCCAAAGGTCCTACAGGTCGGGCGAAAATTTGCCGGTGCCGTCTCTCGATTAATGGCTTCGCATGTTACCGACATAAGAAGGGAGAAAAGACATTCATCGAGATCAAGTCATAGTCGAGAGATTTAATGAGACTTTGGGGGAAAGGCTGTTCACTTATCAATACGACAAGAAAATGAACGAAGGTGGGAGAAACAGAGAATGGGTGAAACGATTACCGGAAGTCGTAAGAGCCATCAACACCAAAGGCGCCAACCCCGAGAGAAGCGGTTCCACCCATTAAACCCATTGCTAAAGTAAGATATTTATATCAGCCCTGAGAATTGAAAGGCGGTGGGAAGAGAGCGACGGATCCCATTTGAAGCGTCAATAAACAATAAATAGCTAGAACGTTTAATATACAAGAGATCGACCTTTGTTATTTACATCCGCCAGCACCTCAGAAAATTTTTGTCAGAGAAGAATTGTTGGTAGTCGAATAAAATTTATAAACATTATAAATGTTTATAAATTTGAAATCCTCCAATGTTTAAGTGCAAGTGTCGATATTTCATCGTCCAGGATGTACTTCTTTGTATCCATTCTTACGGATCGTCATCCCACGAATTTCGTGTTTAAGAGATCTCAGAGAACGTTCATCGCGCGAACGCATTCGAGTTCCTCCTAGAGAACGCCACAATAATTTTCGAACGTAATGTCCCGGTCGATGACGCCTCTCTTCACTTCCTTTGCGCGCTTGATGACGTTGGTGTCGTCCTTCAAAACGGCGTACATCTTTGGTCGCAAACCGACGTATTCCGAAACGGGTGCTCCGGTGCATTCGTATTTGAATTTTCCCAGTACCTTTTTGTTCTTGTTCTTCTCCTCTCTCGTTAAATCGCGCCGCCCGTCTGGCATGACCGAAAAATCAAATTCGTCTTCGTTCTCCGTCATGTCTCTGTAGGCGTCGTCGGTCTTCACTTCGACGAGCAAGCTATCCGTGTCGATGTATAATAATCCAACGTTCTCTCCGTGTCTCTTTTTAAGAAAGATGTAATACCAGTCGTACATGTGATGTTTGGATAAATCGAGAATGGCCATCCCCACGCCTTCGTCGACGATCATCACTCTGTTGAACGTGGGTTTGGCATTGATCTTTCGTATCTTCTCGGGGGCGTCCGTGGTTGGAACGAATTTTACGGTGGTCCGATTTCGGACGTTTTCCATGAGTTCATGACTTTAAAGAAATCCTTCTCAAAATTGTTTTTACTTTTCTGTCTGAGTTCGGTGTTTAATCTAATGTACGGTTCCATCCACGACCTCTCGTCAAATCTCGCGACTCGGTGGATCTTTTTCAATCTCAATCCCAGGAACAAGTACAATTCCAACGTCTTGTAATGGACGACGTATTTGATCTTTTCGCCCAAGTTCGGAACGAGTTTAGCGGTACCCACGTCTCTCCTACCGCTCTTCTCCAACAACCTCTTTTGGTACTCCCGACAAATCGTCGACTCCCAACTTTAACGCGTTCCGGTGCCAACGGGTAATCGTTGTGTAAATCGTGGAGTTCCCGGGGATATTCAAAGTCGACTTCTAACATGTATCCCTTACCTTCCGGCGGTTTATTCGGATCTACCTTGAGGGGATCATCCCACTCGAAATCAACGCTGGGAAGGGGACGCGTCATCGCAAGAGAATACAACGCGTTAGTGTCCCAATACATGGCGTAACTGTTGGGGGGCGAGGGATCGTGATCCTTCAAGTACGGATGTTTGGCTTTGGCGTGACGATAAGACAACATGCTGATTCTATCGCGTATTCCCTTTTCGATGAAGAGATACATGTCGTAATAGGTAAGAAGTTCGAAAGTTACCCCGGTCATCTTCAACATGGCGTCCCACGCCAATCGATGGGCCGTGTAATAGTGCCACGGGTCGAGTCCGTAATACTTGAGGCTCGTGGAACGACATTCTTCGCACACGTCCGCGAGCAATGTCACGTCGGTTTTCAAATATAAATTGTGATAATCACCTAAATGTTTACAAACAAACGCCTCCCACACATGTTGTGCGTGTTGATATCCTTGTTCCTCGATGCCCTTCCCCGAGAGAGAACTGTGAAACGCGGATCGAGGCGGCAGCGTCGTTTCGTCGAACCTCTCGAAAAAGTCCACGTATTCGTAGGGATACATCCCCTTTCGCTTGATCAATTCCGACCTCTCGCCGAACGTTCGATCGGTGATGGGGAAATCGTCGTTAATCTTAACCAATCCGTCCAGGTACCTGGCCATGAATTGAAAACTGTCGATGAATCTCAATTGTTCGGCGGAAAACGACATACTTTTTGGAGATTGTTGGGAATGCACGTAACGCCGTTGAACTCTTTGACAATTTCGCGAATGATGAGATGCGAGTCGTATACCCTCAAATTGTGGATGACGACCGGAATGATCGTCTTTCCGGGTTTCACCTCGAGTTGTAAATTGCATTCGGAGTGAGCGGCACCCCTTCATTTTCCCGTGAGGTGACGATGATCGCGCACTTTTTGTCCCATGACCCATGTAGATATGTAAAGGTATATTTTGATGGTTTAAAAGTAACAAATTAGGCCTAAATGTAAGATCTACCAGTACCAAAAATTGTCAATAATAATAACATGTATATGATATATACTGATGTTATACTAGTGCCATTTGCTAACTTTTGATTGTTTACAATCAAAAGTTAGCAATTGATACTAGTATAGATTTCGGTCATTATAAAATATACTTTTTCTTCCATAAATTTGGTTAAAAATCTTTCAGTCAAAAATGGGCAACAGGTGATTGCAAAAATAAGCTAAATACTTAACTTTTCTTCGGCTTTACAAGAAAGTTTCAACTTTATAACTTAATTATCCCCATATTTGTCATTGTCACTATCTTTACAATGGCAAAACTGACCACCACCGTGTGACAGAAAGAATGTGGTGTAAGACAAAATACAAATGGGGAAAATGTTAGAGTAAATTTATTACTGAGTAAATCAAGAACCCTACCAGCAAGAGCCATAATCTGTAGAAGATAGTCGAGAACCATAACGCTGCCAGGAATAAAAAGCAAGGACTTACTTATAACAGAGACGTATATAAAACAGTTATACGTCTGTGTTTGATTAACACCCCCCTCCCCCTCTCTGGACTTTGCAAATAGATCTATAGGGTCACGATTTATGAAAAAAATTAAGTACCTCCATATGTTTTTTTGCCAGTGATTTGTCCCCTTTTCATGAAAAAAATCTGAAACCACGCACAAGGTCAAGTCTTTTTCTTTCTTTCATGATTAAGATGCTTTATAGTGGATCCGGTGTAACATTAAAAAGTGACCCCGTTGAAAATTGACCCCAGGGTCATTTTTCAACGATTTGAGGGTCGATTTTCAACATTAAAAAATGACCCTTTCTATTTATTAATGACCCTACTCACGCGTAAAAAAGTGACCCTCGCGTGAAAAAGTGTCCTTCGTTGAAAATTGATCCACTATGGTGGGTCATATTTTAACGTTGAG
>JACSZP010045203.1:0-12871 GCA_016161895.1 Pinna nobilis | reverse complement strand
TGCACACCGTAAGTTGATGCTGTTGTTGTATTGCATTAAATAATAAACCAATAATATGTTCAGCCAGTTTGAATACCGCACACGTAAGTTGGTACTTTTGATGTATTGTCGTATATACTGAACCAGTCTTATGTGCAGCCATTTTGTATGCCGTACATGTAAGTTGATGCTTTTGTTATATTATTGTATAAACTGAACCTGTCTTATGTTCAACTAGTTTGTATATCGTATGTGTAAGGCTATGCTGTTGTTGTTTTGCTGTATAAAATCCCTATATACAGAATCAGTCACCCATATAAAGACGTCATCAAAAACTGACGCAGGTCTTAGATTTTGATCAATGATCGGCACGTAAGGCCACGAGGGTGCAGCATCCGTTGTGACGGAAGTCACAACAAGTGTTTGGCTAACAATTATTAATTAATATGTTAACAAAAATTTATAAAAATTTAACTTGTATTTAGTGAAGTACTACAAGTTAATTTAACTATGCATTGTACAACTGGCTCCTGCTGAAGAGTATCCCACTTATACAGAGGCGTCACCATTGCTGATGAAGGGCAACATATTTGGCCAATGCTTGGCACTCTCCACCAATGAGCACCAATTTTTCTTTCATGTGCTGGCGCCTACTTTGACACCGGACCTCGTTTTTGCCTGTCCTCATCAGGACAGGAAAAGCTAAGTGAGTGAGATCTTTTAACAAGTCTATTCCCGATCAGAGTATCTCATAATTTATAGTAAAGAAAACAAGAAATAATCAAAACTACAGTGTATATGATTTCTTTTAGGTCACGAAATTCTTTTATGACAGGAATTTATCCTTTTAAGTCTGGAGTTTAAAGAGTTTTAAGTCAAGTAAGTATAATTTACCTTGTTATTCAGATATTTGTTCAAAATTTCAAACTTTACCAAAATCAGTTCGTTTTTCAAACGCCAAACTATACACTAAAGTCTCCTTTTTGTGTCTTCCATGACTTTACTGACTCGAAATGATCTTATTGGCGAGGTTTTCTATTTACTGAGTGCTTATAATCCAGGGTTCACACGACACAGATAAATTTTAGATATATGTTTAAAGTTTGACAAATGGTAAAACATATTACTTTTGGCTACCTTTACCATCCATGGTTGTCTTTAACCAATGAGATATAACAATAAGACTATATTGTCATGTTACTTTTCAGCATGGTACAATACATCCAACCCAAGCCGTGTGTTCTCCCCTTAATCAGACGCACCTGCCACAAAAACTAAAGGCCCTGGGATATGCCACCCATATGATAGGAAAGTATGTATTCGCGTGGTTATTTTTAATTTTAATGACAAGAGCATCTTTGAGTCTGTTCAAGCAAGAACAAGTTGATTCTTAAAAGTTTTGTCATATCCAATATTCTTTATCTGATTTTTTTCATTCTGTCGTGTCGAAGACAGCAAATTTGTACACATATACATATGGTGGCCATCATGACTTGGTTGATCGGGGGCCTCCGTGGCCGAGTGGTTTGCGTGTTCGACTGAGAATCGGAAGATCCGCGTCAGCGCCACTCCGCAGTTGGCCGTCCCTGTCCTTCGGATGAGACAGTAAAAACCGAGGCCCCGTGTCACAGTAGGTGTTGGCACGTTAAAGAACCCTCCCTGCTCTACGGCCAGCAGTGACGAGCATAGGCAAAATGTGTAGCCCTTCACCGGCACACGGTGACGTCTCCATATGAGTGAACGATTCTTGAGTGGGACGTTAAGCAACAATGCCATTCCATACTTGGTTGATCGATACGCAATATCGATGTTATAGATAATAAGGGATATGACCCCCTTGTCGTGCACTCAATCACACACTTATTTATCGATTACGACGCACATAGGAAATAACTTATTCCAGGATTCGATACATGGGTGACACGACGGATGCCGCGTTTGGAGAAGGAGTTCCTTGTCCTTCTGGAGCACCTGAACTCACTCCGGAGTGATGGAAAGTTTGTGTTACTCTTTTCTTATTTCTATGTGTTGTATGGATAAGTATTCTCTCTTTTTGTTTTGGTAATTGTGTTGTCTGTCGCTTTTACTTTTGAATACCACTTGGTATCATCAACTTTCCTTCTTCAGAGACAGCATGTTGTGAAATGTAACTATGGTAGAGCGGTTGATTTTATTTAAGACCTTACACGAAAATCGTTTATTAATATGGCGACATTATGTGATTCCGGTGATCCTGGCTTTTACTTCCTCACTCGAAGGACAGAGATAAAAGGCGACCGCTCGGCTGTCCCTTTTTATACCATGTTAAAGATTACGTAATATTTTATCTGAGAAAGTGTTTTTGATTTTTTTCACAAAGAAAACCCAAAACATGCCCATGTATACAGTGCAAAATTTCAGAATGAGGTTCATACATCCGCTCTCTGTTAGAATTCAAATCAATGAGTACTCCTTCTTGAAAAATGAGTTACACATCATAAAATTTACGCTTATTCATAAATGCGTGAATGCTTCTTTCTTATGTTGCTCTAAGATATAGTTGTGTGAATGTATTAAATTCACAATTAATTCACAACTATGTATTCATTGCAGGTGGCATTTAGGATTTTGTAACTGGAAATGTACTCCGACTTATCGTGGCTTCGATACTTTTTACGGATTCTATAATGGCGCGGAGGATTACTATAGTCACGTTAGACGTAAGTGTATCAGACCCTTTTCCCAAATAGTTTTACAATAACATTCACTCGAAAGTCGCAAGTGTATGAACTTTGAATATTGATTCATATTATTATTATTATTATTACTATTATTATTATTATTATTATTATTATTATTATTATTATTATTATTATTACTTTTGGCCTTGTGTTGAGCAAGTTTGACTTCTGATTACGAGTTCTGGGACTTGAGTAAAAACCCCGCTGCTGTTGGCTGTCCCTGTCTTTCGGATGAGAAAGTAAAAACTGAGGTCCCGTGTCACAATATGTGTCGACAAATTTAAGAACCGTCCCTGCTCTACAGTCATCAGTGCTGAGCATAGGCAATATTTGTAGCCCTTTATTGATGATGTCTCCATATAAGTAAAAGATTCTTGAGCGGGATGTCAAACAACAATACAACTAATCAACCGATACTGTATACTGTGGGTTATCTACAATATTCAACATTTTCTTCAGGCAGAAGTTGTCGACACGTAAATTTGAAAGATATTAAAATTGAGTCGATTATCAGCTCAAACTTGTGAGTGAGAATCAGTTTTAAATGTATGTATTGAAATTAAATTTCTTTTTTGCTATTTTTGTAGAGGGCGGAATAGATTTTAGAAATAACAGTAAGGCGGAGCCAGCTGATGGCGAGTACTCTGCAGTATGTCTAATCTGCTATACATATGTTTAAAACAATTGACAGTAATTAGTAGAACTAGTCATTTAATTTTGCGCAGCAACAGAACTCTGTTACGGAAAAGTATGATTTGATGATATTTCAAGTTCATCGATATACTATTCTAAGAATAAGTTTCTATCATTTTGAACGAAAATGTTGTACTTTGCTGTAACTACTTTTTTATTTCTGAGTATCGCTCATTTGCTTTAAGAACTGAAACATAACATTTCAATTTACTATTTCTATAAAACTAAGGACTTTACCATTTGATTGTAGAATATGTATGCCCGGCGTGCGACACAGATCATACAGAAGCACAACCCATCACAACCTTTATTTTTGTATCTTCCCTTCCAATCAGTTCATGCACCCATACAGGTAAGGAATTTGCCTCCGATTCACTTCCTTGTCAATGATATCTCAAGTGCGATATAATAATGGTACGGATGTGAAATATGTACACAATGATGTAACTTTCGTCAGCCACTTGATAAAGACCAATTGACCTAAAGGTTGTCGAGGAGAGTGTGTTATATATTTTCATTGGCACTGCAGTAAGGTCCGTAAATAACTGATGTAGTTCTCAAAAGATAAATTGTTCACCAGAAGAGAAAATATGCTACGGGTAGGGTCCTCCTTATCCTGAACTATAGGACCCTTTGGTTTTCATGTTTTGTTCCCTTAAAATCTTACGTACAGTATAATCTGCCTCAGCGACCCACCGAATTAAAGGATCACCTGTCTAATATGACCTTAATGATTGGTTCCCAAAGAAGATTTTCCCTGTGTGAATCACCTGAATTAAGAGACCACCTGTCATATGAGACCCTTTTTGCTTCTTCCCTGGAAGGTCTTTTAACACAGGTTAGACTGTATATCAGTGTATTTGTGGCCCAAACTTTTCATTTTTTGTACACGCGTTCAGCAGATAACTATAGGATTAAAGAAAGGTGATGATGTTAATCGTACACACTGAACTATCCGACACGCAAAAGTATTGGAGATAATATTTTTGTTTTAGTCAAGTTCGTTCTAAAATTTTCAACATGAGCTGCAGACAATTTTCAAAATATTTTTAAAAAGCAGTGAATATTATGTGTTCTAAGATAATGCGAAATATTTGCAGGTACCCGAGAGATATGAAAAGCTTTATCCAAAAATACAGAATGAAGGTAGACGAAAGTTCTGTGGTAAGTGTTACTTCATGCAGGTTTAAAATCCCTCAAAGAAACTGCATGAACATGAAACATTTTCTTCTCTAGTAACAAATTGTCGGTCAAATTTTCAATCATAGATTTTGTGTTTCAAGAAAATTTCAATTTTTTTTTCAATAATGTCAACATTGTTAAAATGACTGGTGCAGCTAGAATATTATTTCACCCACGTGATACACTATGCAAGATTGATTAAATGCAATAAAACAATAATTGGGGTATTGGAAAGTTGGCCACTGTGATAGGGAATGAATATATTGCCGATATGGCATGTAGTTATAAAAAGAAAAAACAGATGGGGGAGGGGGCTGCACCATAGTTGTATTGGGGGGAAAGCTTACTGTAGGTAAGTAGCTTATTATTTAGCACTTGCATACAGCTTATGTTTTCCTAATTGATTTTGATATATTCTAATTCGATTAATACACATTTAGGTATGGTCAGCGCATTGGATGAAGCAATAGGTAACGTTACCACTGCACTGAAACAAAAGGGCATCTATGACGACACTTTTATCATCTTCACAGCTGATGTAAGTGTGCACTGCACTGTTTCTAAGGTAACGGTACTAAAATTAGACATATTTTACGGTAAAATTGTATGTTATTCAAAATATGTTTTTAATATTAAAAAACGGTAAATCCACTCAAAATTCACACATGTACGGTGCTTTTGCATACTTTGTGGTATTTCACGGATTGTAATTCGAAAGGAAGTTTTCATTTCAAAACAGTAATTAATTCACACATTTACTGTGTTTTTGCATACTTTATGGTATATCGCGGGTTGTTGTTTTGAAATTGAAAACTGTAACGAAATTGTTTTGTATAAATTCGATAAGTCTGTTCATTTTATAATTACTTGGTCCTTTTTATGCATTTATTGGTCTCATTCACATATTTGCTGTGTTTTGCATACTTTACGGTATCACGGGTCGTTGTTTTGTATCTGAAACCAATAACGAATGATTGTCTCCTCTAAGTTTGTTAAGTAATGTAAATTTTAGAATTAAGAAAGTTCAGCAGCTTTTCCAGTAATTTTGTCCATTGTGATATAACTAACTTTGCATTTACATACAAGAGGAAACGTAAAAAAATAGTTAATCATAAAGCATTTTTGACTGAATAAAATATTCTTCTTCAGAATGGTGGATGGCCCCTTCTCTACGGTAATAACTATCCTTTGAGAGGTTCAAAGATAACGGTATTTGAAGGTGGCACCCGTGCATCAGCTTTTGTTCATGGCGCTGGATTGCAAAAGAAGGGAGAAATATACAATGGGTATACGAATTAAAAATTAAAAATAGTTCAAGAGAATTTCATTTCTATATTATATGCAATATGTACTTTTCGAATAGTACAAGTTTCTTGTAGCAACTCAAAATGTAAGCTGATTTGTCTCTTCTGTTGCATTACCAGCCACAGTCTTGTTTCATCTGGGAAAATATGTATTCTGTGAATTCTGTATTATGTAAAACTCAGAACTGCTATGTTTTATGAAAAAAATCTGAGTAAAATAAAAATATATTTCAAATTTATATTACAGTTTGATACATGCCGTTGACTGGTACCCAACTATATTGAGTGTTGCTGGAGGTACCCCAGGTAAAGCAAAATTGTACTGTCTGGTCTTAATATGTAAAATATCATTTTTCCCAGCACATTAGTATCAAGTTATTGATGGAATGAAAAAGAAACTTTGTTTGTTTGTTTAGATTTGGTTTAATTTCAAGGAACTTATGGTAAATTATCTCTTCAACAGTTTACTTTAAAAAGATGTACTCTACTCAAGATATTGTAAAGGGGATTACTTAGCAAATTTTAATGTGAGCAATAATGACTTTTACATCAGGTTTTTTATCAAGATGCATATTTTTAATCAGCGTATTGGTAATCATATTCTGCTGAAACCTATATTTTACAAAGATAGTGCTACTTGCCATATATGAGTGTGACCAAAAAACCCCACAAGTATCAAAGAAAGACTTAAAAAGTTAGTGTTTGCCTGTTCAAAGGTACGAAAGCAATTGATTTTATATTTTTATTTGTTCTTTTCTGAAAATGACTCGTTCTTCATCATAATAGCGACCAGGGCTAGGCACCATAAAACTTTTGAATTTACTTAAGTCTGAAAAGCTTCTCAAATCCAGCTCATCCTGAATTCTGATTGGCTGAGAGACAAGATTCTCAGACTTAAGTAAATTATGAAGTTTTATGGTGCCCAGCCCTGGTATTCGCTCAGGATCGGAAGATCTGAGTTTCTACCAAAATGGTTAAAGACAAAAACTACAACTTTACAATTGCTTTCATACTTGCTCACATACATAATCCGTGGAACACGATAACAACTTTTAGTTTGAAGAGAGAGAGAGAGAGAGAGACATGATCCTGTACGAACGAAGTACTAAAAACTATTTATTTGCTTATTTGATATTTCAAGATGACGGCATCGATGGGATTGATCAGTGGGACAGTATTAGTCAGGGGCGTACTTCCAAAAGGACAGAATTCATTTATAACTTAGATGACACGGTCCCAGCATTGACTGGTCACGCTGCAATCAGGTAATTCACAAGTTTTCTTCTAAGGTGTTTTCCTTATTGCGTACAATTATACATGGGTATATATATATTATTTTACTTCTTTTGTGCATTTCAATTATAGCTGAAGTACAGAATTGTTAGAAGTGTCTGTACTTTTGCGATCCAACAGTTCTACATGCGTTCCCAAGACTACTCTTACCGAGTACAATTCTTGGGATAAAAGGGCCCATGGTATTTCTGCTATTTTTATGTTACTCTTTTAGAATGTGCTACCAAAAATGTTTGTCATTTAAAGATATCATCGAATACTGGTGAAATGCTGCAAGGTTTTGGCCATCCGCTTGAATGGTCATTTAGCAGCTGGAGTTCTGTAACATACGGTGTAACACGAGGCCACGGTTCTATAAAATGTTTTGCCCAATGGAAAGGAAAACTTACCAACTCTACTAGAGCTTGAAACCCATGGCCTCCTCAGTTTGATGGTGAACACACTGCCAGCCACAACAAAGCTTTGTACATTGCAGTAACATTGTTGTCACCACTTTCTTCTTACAGCTGATCCAAACGAATATAATGATTTGTCATTGAAACATCCAGATATCGTAGACAAACTGAAGAGTAGGATGGAGGAGTATAAAAAGCAGATGATACCGGCAAACAATCCAAGTGGAAGTCCGGATTCGAATCCAGACAAGTACAACGGTTATTGGTCCCCAGGGTGGTGTTGATACACAATCAAACGAAAACATAATGTTATCATTATTAGAATAATCATTAGAATAATCGTTTTATCACCATCATTTTATCAGTTTAAGATATATAAATACATGACAATTACGTTGAAGCCATGTCAGGTGTGCATTTTCCTTTGACATACTAAAAATTAGTTCATTATTTCTGTATAATGGTCATGTTGATATATATTACCTGATAAAGGTATGCATGATTTCATTTCATTTACTACTGGTCCAAAAACCAAATGAAGTAGGTGAAAAGTAAAGTTGTATAGTTTTTCACAAGTCTGCAAGTAAATCCCATATTAAAACTTTTCAGCCAATAAAGTATAAAACTTTGCAGAAAATATTTCAAGGGCAAATGATTGCAATTGGACATATTATTGTTTTTACCATGGCTTCATACTTTCAATAAGGGAAATACTCAGGTTGTCTAACAGTGATTTTCAAACTTAAGTTTAATTTATTTTATATCATATTTTCAAACGATTTTCTAAATAAAATAATGAAATATTGGAATTTTCTTTCTGTTTATTCTATTTCACTACTAAAGACAATTTAAATGGGGAGGGCAAATAATTTTAAACAATCATTTGTTTACCAACTGGCTCAAATCTCAACCAGCATAAGCCAGAGAACCATTTTGTTCCTGATTTGTTATTTTTTAAATAGGTGATCAGGGACGAAACTAGGCCAATCGCCCATTGATAGCATTGACATACAAGAAATATTAATTCAATATCTACAATGATAATGAAAAAGTCGGGAGTACTGTGATATGGCATATAGACAGTCGGAAAAACAAGGTACTATAAGTAGGGGACTACTTATAAACCTAATTGAGGAGCCGCCGTCGGCTAATGGTTAGCATGTTTGACTTCAAATCGAGAAGTACAGGTATGGAACCCAAGCTACAGTATGGTTGGCCGTCCGTCTTTTGGATAAGACAGTAAAACCCGAAGTCTTGTGTCACAGTAGGTGTTGAAACGTTAAAGTGCCAAGCATAGGCAAAATTTATCGCTTTCACCAGTCACGTCTCCATATAAGTGAATTATTCTTGAGTGAGACGTTAAACAACTACACAACAACAAAAACATGACTGAGAAACATCTTTAATCATGCCAACGAAACACTTTGTTTTGTATCCCACATGAGTTTCATTTCATGAAATCCTTGACTTGAAAACTTGCACTAACAGTGAAATGAAGCATCTTACGTGGTAAGCTAGTGATCTTTTGAATTGCAATGCTTAATGAACAATTAACGATACTCATATACATGTCGATACAGTATATGCAGGGAACTAATATACCAGTTATTACTTTAGCGTATGTAGTCATCCATCTATACGCCATGTCCAAGGTAAACAAAATAGAACCAAAAAATGAAATTTAACACAGTTTAAATTGAGAGAGAAAGAGTACCTAGAATGCATTTAGATCACTTGTTTAGGAATATTCAGCATTTAACAGTTTATTCACAGTACAACTATATTCTCCAAGCAATACAGACATTTACGATAAAAAAGAAATACAATAAAAAGTTTTCAGGTTTATTAACTAAGTCAATAAGATGCAAAATCAGACAAAAGTTCTTACAGAACGTTCTAACTGTTATTGTATTACGCATCAACCTTCACAACTCAACAGTAAATCTTTTATAAAATATCTTTTATAAATATCAATCTTATCTTTAAAATTATTTTGTATAGGCATATACATATAGGTACAAAATTAAGAATATATCTAAACATCAACAAATATATACAAATCATGTTTATCACAATTTTATATTTCTGTACATGTCTCTTGAATTTCACAACATAAAGACATAAATATATAGGCAACAGCAAATTGGTCACAGATTCTTTACACATTTAAGATAGCTTCATGTTTTCCGTCGTATGACCCTTGACCTCTGATGTAAAGTTTCCTAGGTTCTTCTCCGAGACTTCCTTGGAAGACAAACACACCTTCATAAGAATCGGCATGTCTGAAATACAAAACCAGCACAATTGAATTTGACGGACTGTGAGACATTTAAAAGTTATAATCTTGATTTTTCTCTTAAACACGATATACCAAGTTTATATTAGAGTATAACACGGGTACTTATAAGTGCAACAATTTTTTTTTCCAGTGAACCAATGACATCATGACGGGAACATCTTACAAGCCATGTATACTCTGTCAAACGGTATAGACATTAATCCCACTCTTTGTCATATTTCCTATGTCCCTAACCAAATCTTTAACATGCACATTTGGTATGCTGTAGGATGAGAGACTGGGTTGATAGCGTATATTTCTCCTGAGGCAAACTGTCGAATTTAATATTCAAGGAATAATACCTAAAAGTTTGACACTTTAAAAAGAAATCTGTCTTAGAACTTGTTCTGATGGAATACAATGTTACTCAAGTTCGGATATTTCTCCAGATTTCAGTATAATCTTACGAATGAGTTTAATTTGTGCCAGAGAATGATTATTAGTACTAGCCCTATTGCCGATCAACTTTAATGGATACTGATATGAGATACTCAACATTTTGCTTGCATAAAATTCATGGTCTTTTCCCACAGTATATGAGAATTTGTATTTTAAACTGGCAAAAATTGGACGTCCCTGAAAGTTTTGAAGGCATATTGAACACTGCATAACACAAAACAAATATAGATGCTGGACAGTCAATACTACAGACTGAAATATCTAGACATACACTGCCAGATGGACTATCTTCCTGCCCATGGAACTTGAATAATAAAATGCAACACAAATGACAACTTACTTGGCGGTAAAGAAAACTTGGATGAGAGTCTTGCTGTTACTGACGTGGGTAATATGAGCCTCTAGCATGCCCTGAGATGGTTCTAAATTAAAGGTATCCATACCACAGGTATCTGAACAACTGGCTATAAAAATTTAAAAATGATACAGGAGATTAAAATTAGTATATATATATATATATATGAATACCATAAGTATTTGAAGAACTGGCTATAAAATGATATACAAAGGATTCAAATTACGAGTAGTATGTGAATATCATAGGTATTTGATCAACGGTCTACAAAATTATATACAAAAGATTCAAACTAGTATATTTGTTAAATTAAACATATTTGGTAAATTTTCTGACTAATATATATGCTAAACGTCATTTGTCATAAAAAACCTTAGTTCCCGTACATTTAATTCTACTCTCCAAAGTTACACTTAATCACAGTAAGTAACTTATGACTGATTTACAATTATATTTAAATTTGAGTCACCACTTATACTGTGGCCTCTATGGCAAATTGTTGTTTTTTCTCTAGCAATTAAAATACTTGTCGTCACTGTTTGACTAAAAGACTGTCAGTTATGGTATAGATCAAACACAAACGAATAAAAAAATGATTTGCACAATGACAATGACTTTCAAGATAAAGAACAAACTGATACAATATAAGAATGGATGAAAACAAACACAAAACCTAGATGTTATTATAACATTATCGTAATGAATTATTATACGCAAAAACTTTCTAGAGCAATTACATGGAATTCCCTTTTGAATATAAGACTAGGAGCACGAATTAAGTTATTATTCATGGGGTACATGGCTCATTATGTGGGACTGAAAAATGATATAGTAACTACATACACAACTTGGCAGTCCAAAACGTGTGAGATGCAGTCCTGTTTGTAATCAACAATTGTAACTCTCGCCTTTGACCAACAAGACATGTTCCAAAATCCAATGATTCCCGAGATAACTCCACTTGTGGCACAGACAATGTGGCATGTAGAGGCACTTTCTAAAATGCAAAATATTGAAATCATATAGCTTGCACCATCAAACTGCACTTCAATAAAGCATCTTTTCTGTGTTAAGTCATCAATCATATTCAAAATGAGGATTTCTACATATAAACCGTACATATTTTGTGGTTTGAAAATTTTAAGAAACAAGATGTGTTTGAGAAACACTATGCCCCCGAGTGGTAAGCCATTTGTGAAGGCTAAGAAAATCAAATAAATGGCACTTTTTAAATTTCTTGTCATTAGGGATACATGTGACAAATATGAAAACAATGTGTCAGAAGACAAAAGTTACACTGAAATGTGTTCAGTTGGTTCATGGTTAAAGTCCCATAACTCTGGCAAATATTGACGGATTTCGGTCATTATCGAACTCATCTGAGATCTTACTGATATAAAGCCTCAAACCAAATTTTGTTCAAATCTGATGAAAAAATCTCAAGTTATTTGACGGAAATGGAAAAATGACCTATTTTTACGATTTTAAAGTCCCATAACTCTGGCAAATATCGACGGATTTCAACCATTAACGAACTCATCCAAGATGTTACTGATACAAAGCCTTAAACTAAATTTTGTTCAAATCTGATGAAAAAATCTCAAGTTATCTGACGGAAATGGAAAAATGACCTATTTCTACGATTTTAAAGTCCCATAACTCTGGCGAATATTGACGGATTTCAGTCATTATCGAACTCATCCGAGATCTTACTGATATAAAGCCTTACACCAAATTTTGTTCAAATCTAATTAAAAATACTCAAGTTACCTGACGGAAACGAAAAAATTACCTATTTTTACAATTTAAAGTCCCGTAACTCTGGCAAATATTGACGGATTTCAATCATTATCGAACTCATCCAAGATCTTACTGATATAAAGCCTTACACCAAATTTTGTTCAAATCTAATTAAAAATACTCAAGTTATCTGACGGAAACGGAAAAATTACCTATTTTTACAATTTAAAGTCCCGTAACTCTGGCAAATATTGACGGATTTCAACCATTATCGAACTCATCCGAGATCTTACTAATATAAAGCCTTACACCAAATTTTGTTCAAATCTGATAAAAAGTTTTTGAGTTATCTGACGGAAACCATGTGTGCAGACAAACAGACAGACAAACAGACAGACAGACAGACAGACAGACCAAAAACAATATGCCCCCCGATCTTCGATCACGGGGGCATAAAAATCCACAAACAGGTA
>JACSZP010045199.1:0-12814 GCA_016161895.1 Pinna nobilis | reverse complement strand
GGCACTCTGACTGTTATACAATGAGAGTTCTTTAACACTACTGTGACAGAGGATCTCAGTTATCACTTTTTATCCGTGGGACAGAAAGCCATGTTGTTGCTTAACTGGGTTTAAAATACCGGTAACCGGTACAGAGAAATGAGTCTGGAGGATTTATGTACTGGTTAGCTGAATCTTGAATAATAGATTACGTCCATAAATTGAATCTTGTCTTCTAAATTTTGAAAATTTTTACAAGCTTGTTAGTACCTTTAATTTACTTCCTTTCAAGAAGATACAGGTGCAACAAAAAAATTAGATTCCGTATTGTGAAAACCAAACTGATCTTGGGTGGCGTTCCAGTCTCGGACTGGTTTCCAGACTGCAGAAACCATTATCAGATTCACCACCAATTTCTGGATCCCAGGTGAGACTACGTTTCCCTATGGATTCCACAGTATGGAAACCACAGTAAAATTTTCCAGTTGGCTTCCACATTGTGGAAACCACACGGTTATCATATCAGAAATGTTTTTGTATTGCAGATACCAATATCAGGTATATCAGAAGTTGTTACTTGCGACAACCAACTATTGATCCTGAGAAGGTGAATGTTTTCTTACGGATTCCACACAGCAGAAACCAAATTAAAGTTTCTGGTAAGATTCCTAGGTGGTGGGTTATTTCTCCTGTCACCACTAGGTGTTTTTACTGTTTTTCAATGAGCAAACTTGTTGTCTTGTAACATCTTTTGTAATTGAAATTTCAAGTGTATTCAACTGTTGTTTGAAAATAAATCACAAATCTAATTTTTATTTGATGTCACACAAGTATCAGAGTGTTGCAAGTAAGCAGCCAAAGGCTAAATTCTACAGACAGGAATCTAGTGACATGCTGCTATGAATGAACAGTACACACTGAGTCAAGAGAGGCATGCCACCAAGTGAAATCAATAAGCCCAATAACCATAAGGCAAATGTCTAAATATAAAAAAAACAGAAATACATAAAATTGTCAATAGGGCATGCATTATTGTAATCGAAGTGAAATAAAGAATATACTGGAAAAGAACTGCTGCCAACTGTAGGCGGTACTGTTGTTAACATCCCACTCAAGAGTCTTTCAAATGTATGGCGACATCAGTGTATGACAATGATGGGCTATATATGTGACTAAATATCAAATAAGCACTTATGGTTATTACGCAGTGAGGGTTCTTTTAATGTGTTGACACCTTCTATCTTATTCCCTACACAGGACTTCTGTTTTTGCTGTCTGATCCAAAAGGCCTGCATGAGTCTACAGTGCACATTTTAGCTCAGGATCACATGATGAGAAGAGAAACACCCTAACCAGCCACCCATAGCATAAAAGCCTAATGGTTCAGCTTAGAGGCTATAGCAAAGGTCTACCACAGATCAAGAAGGTTATAGTCATAAAATGTCATTACCAATAGAAGAGACCTGCAGTTTTATGGACTAAAGGCCTTATTGCAGTTCTATATAATATAAGTGATGTAGTTCAAAGGCCTTAATGCAGGTCTATATGATATGTGAAGTTAACCAAAAAGCCTTATTGCAGGTCTATATAATATAAGTGTTATGGACCAAAGGCCTTATTGCAGGTCTATATGATTTGTGTTGTGGACCAAAGACCTTATTGCGGGTCTATATAATTTGTGTTGTGGACCAAAGGCATTATTGCGGGTCTATATGATATAAGTGTTGTGGCCCAAAGACCTTATTGCGGGTCTATATGATTTGTGTTGTGACCCAAAGGCCTTATTGCGGGTCTATATAATTTGTGTTGTGACCCGAAGGCCTTATTGCAGATCTATATGATTTGTGTTGTGGCCCAAAGGCCTTATTGCAGGTCTATTTGATTTGTGTTGTGGCCCAAAGGCCTTATTGCAGGTCTATATGATTTGTGTTGTGGCCCAAAGGCCTTATTGCAGGTCTATATGATTTGTGTTGTGGCCCAAAGGCCTTATTGCAGGTCTATATAATTTTTGTTGTGACCCAAAGGCCTTATTGCAGGTCTATTTGATTTATGTTGTGGCCCAAAGGCCTTATTGCAGGTCTATATAATTTGTGTTATGGACCAAAGGCCTTATTACAGGTCTATATGAAATGTGTTGTGGACAGCCTTACTACAGATCTATATGATATATGTTGTGGACCAAAGGCCTTATTGCAGGTCTATATAATATGTGATGTGGACCAAAGGCCTTATTGCAGGTCTATATGATATATGATGTAGATCAATGGCCTTATTACAGGTCTATATAATACAAGTGTTGTGGACCAAAGACCTGACTGTCAGTCTGCCTCACATTTAGTGAAGCTGCACACTTAAAGATGGACTAATGGATGTACTGACAGACTGGTACACAATGGGAGGGTAAAATAATAACTTCCTTCCCCAGTTTAACGAGGTAGGGACTAATGAATCCGGAATTAGAGGGAAGGTTTGGGGAAAGGACAAAATGGAAAAAAAAGAATTATACAAACCATTTGACACCTGAACCAGGATATCATCTAAAGCAAGACAGCCTGCTGCCACTGTGCTACATACAGCAAAACGGAATGGACCTTTCTGTCTTCCTAAGTCAATCTCCAGCTTTTCCCACCTGAAATGGAATTCAAGATTTTTGTTATCTCTCAACAATAAATAAAAAACAAACTTAATTATGAACAAGATGTGTTTGTGAAACATTGATGCCCCAGGCTGCAGGTATTGAAAATACCGAGCTTTAATCATATGTGGGACAAACACAAAGAGGTCAAGGTCACAAAGTCAAAAATTATGGTACAAACAAAAAGGCTCTGTAACAAGGTATACACATGTGAAATATGAAAGCCCTATCACTTACAAATCAGAAGTTAATGCAAAAGTTGAAGTTTTTTTTCAGACTGACAGACAAACAGACAGATGGCCAGACCTCACAACATGGACAACAATTCATTCTTGAGTTTGTATTTATAAAAGATTTTGCTCCATCCACTACAATGCTCATGTGTTCATTTTAAAATAAAGACAATTTTCATTTTTTTCTAACATGCAGCCAAGAGGTAACTGGAGAATTTCAATGGTTTAAAGTGTAATACTCATACCATTCACCCATAGAGGTCTTGACAAAATAGTCAAGTTTAGTTCCACATGTGAAACTTTAAACTCAGATGTATTGGGCATTTTCTATATACAGTTGATAATTAGACAGCGGCATATCAAATATATCATTAGATGGTAAATGTCCCGTCTTTTTCACTTGAAAACTTTAACCAACAATGAATACAAGGTATTACATTACAGTGGAACCTGTCCTTGAGAGACCAGCCCTTTTCCTATGTAAATGTGGTCTTTCAAGACAGGTGGTCTCTCATAACAGGTTTTATCTCTGATTATTTGCAAAGACGTTTTCTTAAAAGTGGTCTCTCATGTTAGGTGGTCTCTCACTGCAGTGGTTTCTCATGACAAATTCCACTGTACTATATAAAATGTTTCATTTGTTGGCTGTATGGTTGTTTGACGTCCCACTCAGGAATCTTTCACTTATATGGAGACATCACTATGTGCCAGTGAAGAGCAAAAACTTTTTCCTATGCTCTGCACTTATGGCGGTAGAGCAGGGTGATTTTTTTAACATGCCAACACCTACTGTGATAAAACCTTGGTTTTTACTGTCTCGTCCTAAAGGCAGGGATGGCCAACCATACCTTGGCTTGGGCTTGAAACATGGACCTCTCTATTTGAAGTTGAACAAGCTATAAAATGTTACATGCTAGGTCACTGTTGCATTCTGTGTATATGGCTTAACCCTTTCAACCCCAAGTATCAGAAAACTATGCTCTTTTCTATTGTACTAGACCAGTCTATTTTGGTCTGTGGTGTTGAAAGGGTTAAATAAACACTGGTGCATTTAATCATATTGAATGTACACTCAGCCTAACCTGAATATATATAGAAACTGAAGGGAAATTAATTTTTCTTTCAAATAAACAGGGTTTTCAAAATAACTGGGCAAATAGGCAATAAAGTCATTTAGCCGGAAATTAAAATCATTTCAAATTAAGCAGGATTTCAATATATCATGGTTCAATTTAAATGGGTTCCACTTTACTCTTTACCTGGAAATCTTCTCAGGTAGTTATTGTCATCCTATAAAAGACGGCATTTCTATCACATCCTAATTTGTCCTAATTCACTATATTCTTGTGAATGGCATGTGCGTCGATACTTTGATTATGTAGCTTGAGTGTTTTGCTCCAATTTTCAATTTGCCATCTAATTTTCATGTGGAAGTAAAAGTGATGAAAATTAAAGATACATGTGGACTCATTTAGAATAAATAGGTATTGATCTTACACAAGATAATGACAAAAACTGTTCTAATAGATATAATTAAGCTATTTACAAAATAAAGAAGGTCAAATTGACTTGTTGAAATGTCCACGCTGGTCATGTATTGTCTGTGTACTTTCTCCTACATATAAGGCATCGGCCATGTTGGTTTAACTCACAAAATTTTATTTTCATAATGCAGGCTTGCACGCACATAAGAAGAACATGAAAAGATAGCCACCTCTAGCAAGGTTCAAGGGGCCTCCGTGGCCGAGTGCTTAGCATTTTCGAAGCGAATCGAAAGATCTGGGTTTGAGCCGCGTAGCACCACTCCGCAGTTGGCCGTCCGGATGAGACAGTAAAAACCGAAGTCCCGTGTCATAGTAGGTATTGGCACATTAAAGAACCCTCCCTGCTCTACAGCCAGCAGTGCCGAGCATAGGCAAAATTTGTAGCCCTTCACCGGCACATGGTGACGTCTCCATATGAGTGAAATATTCTTGAGTGGGATATTAAACAATAATACCATACCATACCATTCCACGGTTCAAAACCTCATACTTGCCAAGTCTACCACATAAATAGGGAGACTCTCTATTTCGTATTTAAAGTTTTGAAAATTTCTCATGAACAATAAAATGTCTCCCAATAAAAAAGTTCAACTTTCCTATTAAATCTTTGTAAAATTTAGAGTCTCCCCTACAAGACTGAACCCCACTCCACTTAGAAATTTTTCAAGGTTGGAATTCTGATCCCTTGACCTCCTTATCTAGATCATAGATGTAAGAGAAACCTGATGTTCGATGAATTCTTCTGAGCAACGTACCAGGTTTTTTTTTCACTTCTTTGGGAATGGGGCCAGGTCCCTTGCAATTGGGAAAAATAGCGCAATTTTGGTACATTTGGTTAATTTTAAAAGAACATAAATTAACATTAACAACAACATTTTATTTAGGTTTTTGATTTCTCTTAGTGTCATGGCTTTAAATTGATTAATTACACAATCAATTTCTTCATTGCTAAGTTTTTGTGAGAGATTTTATTTTCAATTTTTTCTATTGCAGCGAATAGGGAATTTTGGATCACTTTTTGGGAAAAAAAGATACTATTTGGAGTTGGGAATGGGTCCTTATAACGGAAAAAAATCCCTGCGTACTGACACATGTTCTCATGATGTACCGTAAACAAGAGTTATCAGGAGACTACAAAGCTTCCCTGAGGATGTAAAAAAAAAAAAAAAAATAAGTTCAAGGTCACTAAAGGTCAAAAGACATGACCCTAATTGATTGTCCTGGTAATGAAGAATATGTAGGTAAAACATCATGGCCCAATCTACAAAAATTCAAAAGTTAGTCGTTTTAAAGTTTTTTTTTATCCGAAGTAGGTCACAAAACAAGGTAAAGGTCACTTTGTCAAAAGCTTTGACCTTAGTTTAAGTTCTTATCATACTAGGTCAAAGTTCTAGGTCAATGTCACTAGGTCAAAATGTATGACCCTTAAAAAGTCCTGATGATTATGAACCTATATCTTACATGAATGTCCTGATAATTATGAATCTATAATTTCTTGTTTTAAAAGTGATAGTCCAGGTTTATGTCTTTCTTAAACTAGGTCAAATTACAGGGTCAATATCACTAGGTCAAAAGCCATGACCTTATATAAAAATCCTATCAATATGAATTGATAAACTCTGATTAAAAAAGATACATTATTAGTTAGTCTTTTCTATAGACACTACCAACAATGATGACACATTTGGGGTATAGCATTAGCTCTCCAGACTTTGATCCCAGCAAGCTAAATATGTCACATACAGCATAATCTAGAGCAAACATGTTGATCTAGATCATCTGAGTGCTTTATTGTAATCCTACTCACACTCCGATAAAATGATAAATATGCTCCATGCCATTAAAAGACACATGCAGACAATTAGATTGTGGATTGATTATTTTATTCCCAACAACATTTTCACAAGAGGGCACAAATTTCCTGATTAAATAAATCACATACTCAAGGACCAAGTTAGGCAATATTGCATACTAATAAAATCTTATCGCAAAACTAGAAAGGAATTCTAGTCAGATGAAACTTCCCCCATGGCGACAAATCTCAAATAAATTTTGATTAAAGAGTCTGGAAAACTATTTAAGTGGGTAAATCTGTAGCTTTGACTACTGAAACTTCTGTTTCCAATTCTTAGACATCAAAAAGGGCAGGTCAGAATGGGGCTAGGTCTGACCATTATTAAATGGTTTGTCTATCAGCAAATATAAATATCATTTATGGTATTTCTGGAAAACACAAAGCTGAAACAGGCAACATTATAAACCATTGTTGGTTGTATTGTTGTTTTTAACATCCAACTCAAGAATCTTTCACTTAAATGGAAACGTCACCCTGTGCTGATGAAGGGCAACAAATTTTGCCTATTCTTGGCACTTATGGCTGTAGGGCAGGGAGGACTGACTCCCACTGTGACACAGGACCTTGCTTTTTACGATCTCATCCGAACGACAGGGACAGCCACCTTGTACCTCACGATCAGAGAACAAACGAGCTAACCACTAGGCCATCGTGGCCCCTGATATGCCATGAATCTTAGCATCAGAGAATGATGAATTATTACAGTATGATACACCTCACATACATTAGGAATAGCTTCAAGATCCCAAAATGATACAAAAGTTGACAGTAGAAGATACCAAGGGGGTAATCAATAATTCAAAAATCCAAAGGCAGATGAAAGCATGGTTAAATAAAAAAGAGACAACACAAACAGCTATCAACACAACAAGACGTGTAAAACCCCAAAAATAAAGTAACACGAACCCCACCAAATACCAGGGATGAGTTCAGGTGCTCCGGAAGGGTAAGCAACTCCTGCTCCGTGAGCGGCAATCATCGTGTCACAAATTTTCGAATACAAGAATGTCACAATCGGTGATGGACTCATAAACAAGAAAAGGGGGGGTCAGGATTAGGTATGCAACAAGGGACACTGATCAAACAGGTGTTCTGCAGCTGTGAATGATGAATGATACACCATAGGTTACCATTGATGATAATTTGAGAAAGCGTACCTTGAGCTATACAGTAAGCCATGACTGTCTCATAAAAGTGCTGATTACTCAATAACCTGTGATCAAATTATGCCATTTCTGTCTCAGTAATTTTGTCAAGTAGGATTTATACTAGAGAAGTGCCAGGATTTTTCATCAGAATCTAATAAAGCGTCACTTTACTCATGGCATCTGATGGAGAAAAATTGTTTGCTAAATTATACAATTTTATGTTCTTAAGTAATCAATTTCACTGCCAGGAAAAATGTATATACAATTAATATCAAGCTCGTAAATCATTGTAATAAGTTTAAAGAGATATCTTTTATGAACACATTGAAGGACCCCAGTATGAAACGTCATAATTCACGATTATAAATATGTCTGAGGTCGTAGGTCATAGACAAGAGTCTTATTAAAGTCCGACAATATTTGCTTGTCTTGGACGGTAGGATAAACAATCTGTATGACAGTCAATATCACAAGTACATGTTATTAGATATACTTTCAATTTAGCATCAACTAGAAGTCCCAATGGGGCCAATATCCCTTCCATCTGGAAACGTTTTCCACCAGACTCTTTTATCAGGCAGCTGAGCACTTGCTAACAATGCTGCAATACAAGTTTCTATTGTAAGCGTTAGTCTACCTGCTGGGATTATTGATTGGTCGATTTCTTTGTTTTTAGTGCCATTATTCGTCCTGCTCAAGAATCTTTCACTTATAATGAGATGTCCCCAGTGCAGGTGAAGTCAGACAAATTTGGCCTGTGCACAAGACTTATGGCCATTGAGCAGGGAGGGTTCTTTGCCCTGTTGACACCAACTGTTACATGGGACATTGGTTTTTACTCTCATCAGAAGGACAGGGGTAGCCAAAAGCAGCGTGGAACAGATTCAAACCCTTAACCACACAATCAGAGAGTAAACGCACTAACCACTTAGCCATGGTGGCCCCGATATTTACTGTATACAGGGTAATTTTTGCCCCATGTTATTTTTGCCCTAATGCACTTGCAAACAGTTTTAAATTCGCCCTTTCTCGTCATAATTTTATTCAATAAATTTTCCTTTTTGAATTCGTGCAGTTTTGAATTCACCCACTGACGATGATGGTGAATTGGGCGAAAATAAAACGGGGATGAAAATTTCCATGTGCACAGTATTGCAACTGACCAATGAGGTGTCTTTATGGTGCAATTACTTACTGTTGATATTGATCTGGGGTTATCAAGTTTCCATGAAAAGAAAACACACTTTTCGTTTAAAACACGAAACACTTGGAGAAGCAGAATTTGTTACCTACAGTAATGTCTTAGCTTTGTCACAATCAAGACCAAGATTGAGACCTCAATTGCAGAGGGCTCAATGTAACGATCTTCAATTACAATTTCTTCTCTTGATAAATTAAAAGAAAAGATTCCACAAAGACATTATAAGATCTATGAATTCCATAGCAACGTCTAGATAATTCTTTCTGAATCTGTAATCTCCTGATTAATTAAGTAACTGTTCAGTAGATAACTATCAATTTCTTTGGATAAATGCTCTACCTGTTGGTGCTGCTAAAGCCTTAGTTCTCATCAGCCTTGCAATTTGTTTGAAGGTATGATTAGGTGGTGCTTGGACATGGTAGATTAATTTGCAACAAATCTGTGCTATCTGTATAAGTCGCTTGAAAATTGCAAAGAAAATGTGTTTGTCAAAAATTTAGTTTGTGACCTTGCTACAGCCCTACAGCTTTGCAAAAATGTATAGAGGTCTAAAGGCTGCCACAAGGATCCTATTTATTTTCGTAAAAAATTTGGTCGTAGACAGGTGTACAACTGTCATAAGTCTGATGTGAGCTAGACTAAATAGGGATGCTAACAATACTGATTAAAACTGGATAGGAACTAAACAGACGTCTTGAAAAAATTTTTAATGAACACTGATTATGTGGAAGTAGAATGAACAATGGACAAATAAATGAAAAAGTGGACTGACAGTAGGGAATTAATCCAGAAATTTTCGCGGAACTTTATTTTTCACGAATCAATGGTCATGTAATTATTCATGATACTATATTTTTCGCGCGTGTGAATTTAAGATAGAAGTTTGTGTTGTTTGATTTACGTTAATATCAGGTTAGTATATTAAGCGAAGATTTTAATTTCGCGAGTTAGTCCCCTCATGTAATTACGCCAAAAATAAAATTCTCACGAATATTACTGGATTTACAGTACCCCACTCCTGGCAAATTGTTGCTGGGTGCATATAAAATCTTTATAAAATGTATGCAAACTTTTCTTTCTCGATCAGATTCATAACAAAGAAGGAGTGAATAAGAAAATGTCTGATCAAGGGCTTAACTGTCCTTGATATTCTGACAAAAAATACGATTCAACTGTACAACTCCATTACTTACAGGTAGTAATAAGATACGATACTGGTAGCTCTCCTTCTCAGATATCCATTTTGTTATTGTAGGCAATGATATTCAATCATCATAACTTCATATTTGAACTTAAAAAAAACTGGTAGTCTCAAATTTAATCATTTAATTAATGGCTATGATTTTTTTTTTATTGGTATTAACCATGAAATACACATTGAGGCTAACATCTAGTTTCAATGGCAAGTGCCCCCTAAGGAATGTCAATAACTGTACCAGTGGAACAATAAAACGTTAGTAAATTCAATTTGTTTTATTTGGAAACGTTTGACTTAATTGATCAATCATCAGATACCTTAACTCTGTTCAGATGACCTGTCAAATTTTGAAAACAGTCACTCAACAGCTCAATTTCCATTGTTCCAATTAAATTTGTCAGGCATAAAACACAAATGGCCATCAAATTTCAAATCATTCATTTGGAAGAGAAATATGACTTGGAATTAATGTGTCTTTCAGAAACAAATAAAACCCCCTCCTTGGTAGACATGTTCCACACTAGTGGCTGCAACTAAAAATTCTAAGTCAAACTACTGTAATTCTGATTCTTCATAACTTTAACTTTGATTATCAATACTATCCTATTTTGAAAAAAAGGTACAAAATCCAGAAAGTTTGCCATACAGATGTATACTGGCTTGAAAGAAATATGGGCTGTAATCAGCAAAAAACATTTCATATCAATTTTATGCAATATTTTGTCTTGTCTATGAATACCAAAGTGCCCCCCCTGGTGATTAAAGTACAAATTAATTTGTATAATAACAATGAACTTGCAAAATATACCCGCTGAGCCCATCCATCATCTGAACCCGCCATTGCCCTTTTTGTTCTGTTGGTTGGTTTTATTGTTGTTTAATATTCCACTCAAGAATTTTTTCATTTATATGGAGATGTCATTATTTGTCGATGATGGGCGACAAACTTTGCCTATGCCCAGCACATATGGCCGGTGAGCAGAGAGGGTTCTTTAATGTGCCTACATGTACTGCGCCAGGAGACATTGGTTTTTACTGTCTCATTCGAAAGAAAGGGAAAACCCACCACACTGTACTTAAGACTTGAACTCCGAACCTCTGAATCGGAAGACAAACGCGCTAACCACTAGGCCATAATAGCCTAAAAAAGATAGAAATAAAACAAACATTTGTGGAAAAAGTTTTGGGTTATCAATGTATTATGTAGAATCTTTGATGGAATTAAATTTTGTCCTGGGTTTAAGGTCTTGGGAAACATTCTGGTCTGGTCTGGTCTGGTCTGGTTGACATACATATATATACAATTGTGAGTCCAACACCCAGCCGAGAAATTTACAATACAACCTTTAATCAGTACTGAGATGCCCTTTACTCATGAGACTTCATTTTCAATTTAAATATTTGTTCTTTCCTATATTTCTTGAACTGTTTATCTGTGCTTTTTTTTCTTTATATCAAATTTAAACCTATGGGCATCGAGAAATGCATGTAAAGTTGTCAGAGTAATTCAACGGAAATAAGAAATCAGTGAGGGGTTCCATACAGAAGTTAAATTTTAGACGATAATGGAACCAGCGACACTAAGGAAGGATATTACTTAATGCCACTGTCTGATAGTTATGATAACAACGTCTGCTGTATATATCCAAATATCATTCTGATTATTTTTCATACAAAACATTAGGCTTCAATACAGAGTTCAATAATGATGCACTCACTTCATTTTATCAGCTTTAGATATGCACTTTAGGTATGGTAATGTATTGTTGTTTAACATCCCACTCAAGAATGTTTCACTCATATGGAGACGTCATCGTGTGGCGGTGAAGGGCTACAAATTTTGCCTATGCTCGGCACTGCTGGCCGTAGAGCAGGGAGAGTTCTTTAATGTGCCAACACCTACTGTGACACGGGACTTCAGTTTTTACTGTCTTATCCGAAAGACAGGGATGGCAAACCGCAGGGTGGTGCTACGTGTTTCGATCCCAGATCTTTCGATCGCAGTCGAATGCACTAACCACTCAGCCACGGAGGCCCCAATATATGCACTTAAGCAATACAGGGTGAAGCCTTAGATTTAATCTTTAATTCTGGTGTTGGATGGTCAGGTATTGTTGTTTAAAATCCAAACTCTCTCTATTTTTTTTTCTCTATTATTGTTTTACGTCCCACTCAAGAATATTTCACTCATGTGGAGATGTCACCATGTGCCGGTGAAGGGCTACAAATTGTGCCTATGCTCGGCACTGCTGGCCGTAGAGCAGGGAGGGTTCTTTAACATGCCAACATCTACTGTGGCACGGGACCTCGGTTTTTACTGTCTCATCCGAAGGACAGGGACCGCTTACGCGGCTCGAACCCGAGTCTTCCGATTCGCAGTCGAACACGCTAACCACTTGGCCACGGAGGCCCCAAAAATCCAAACTTAAAAATCTTTCACTTCTATGGAGATCTTGCCAGTGATGTGCGAAAAATTTGGCCTTTGCTCAGCACTTGTGTCCGATGAGCAGTGAAGGTTCTTTGTTGTGGGGACACCAACCATTTCAAGAGATCTCAGTTTTTACTGTCTCATCCAAAGGATAGGGAAAGCCAACTGCAGCACAATTGGGATTTAAACTCATAACTTCATATGTTAAAAAAGCAAGTATGCTTAAACCACTTATCCATAATGACCCTCTTTTCCCAGTTAACAAGACGAGAACTTACACTGAAAAGAGTAAGTGGTAACCATGTGCTATCTCCAGTGGTCCAATAAAATCTCAAATTTCCTCAATTTGATTATATATTCCAATGAGAGCAAAACTCAGACTTTTGTTAAGTAGAACTAGGAATTGTGGAATGGTGGCTTAATGTGGTTACCAAGACTACAGACCACCAAGGGAAGCCTTACTCAGTCTATCATTTAACAACAGATTCAATTTGTTCAATATGTTGATTGTTTTTGTATCATACAGTATACCTAGCTGACCCGGTGTCCCATAAAATTTGGACCCCATAGAATAAGTACCCGGGTACTTATTT
>JACSZP010045178.1:0-21844 GCA_016161895.1 Pinna nobilis | reverse complement strand
ATATATATTTAGAATACATTTGAACATATATCACACGGCTGGCCAACAATCTCAGAAAAAAAAGAATCTAGAAATCACGTGGGTATAGAGCTTACATACTTTTTTTCTTTCTTTTAGGGTCTGGAAACAGTAATATATTGCATCAGGTGAAGTTACCGGTGCTACCTCAAAGTGTGTGCCAAGGATTGTATGATGAAGTGACTTCTGAAATGATGTGTGCAGGTTATATGTATGGCGGACGAGATGCGTGTCAGGTACAAGATTGTCTTCTGATCTTGTTAACGCTGAGGCCATTAATTTTCTAGACTTGTCACATTTTCTGGACTTTGATTTCCGAATATCCGTTGGTATTTCAACTTTACTCACCAAAGCTTTGCTTTTGATAAGGGTGCAGAGAGGGAGTGATGTCACCCATAAGATATGTCTAGTCGTTAAAAAACACAAGCTATACTGAAAAAGGTTCTCTTGATCAGAAGGGTTTGAGCATTGGTGAGCGCCGACAATAACTTTGTGCTTGAGTTTCCGCGTGGTCATCTCAGTAGAACGTAAATGTTTTTTCCTGCCAGTCGGAGAAGACTGTAAAACACAATGTTTTCTTTCTCAGTACAGTGGGTATCATTGCTATTTTGATCCTCACCAATCAAGGCTCCTAGCTACCAGGCATGGTACACAATTTGAAGCCATCTTCCGAATTCGGCGATTTCTTTATTTGAATGTTAAAAAAATGAATGGGACATTAAACAATAGCACAATATCAACATAAACTTCCTTTACTAAGCTGACAACAAACACTAACTCCAGTTTGGACAGATGATAAGCTTAAATAGTTTACTTAGTTCTACATTTGAAATACTCGTGTATTTTCTTTGTAAGAAACTTTTGAAAATATACGAGACAAAATCCCCTTTGATAATTCACTGATAATAATCATCAAAGTTTGAGATTATGAGTTGTTATACATGAAATTTCCGATTACGATTCGATTACTGTAGATCCAGAAATTTACGCGAAACTTTATTTTGGCTAATCGATCGTTATGTAATTATTCGCGACAGTATATTTTCGCGCGTGTTCATGTTATGTTTAGTAAGCTATGTTGTATAGCATGTGTAAATATATGGTTAATATGTTTAGCGAGAACTTTATTTTCGCGAGTAAGCGGTCTCGCGTAATTACGCGAAAAACAATTCTCGCGAATAAAACTGGATTTACAGTACTATGATTCAGTCTACCGTTTCCTTGCTTTATTATTGATTAATCTAGGTTGTTTAATCATCCTTTTTTTTATTTTAATCAGGGTGATTCTGGTGGGCCACTCATATGCAGAAGAAACAGACGTTGGACAGTAGGCGGAATAATATCCTGGGGTCAAGGCTGTGCACAGGCTTTACATCCGGGTGTTTATGTGCGTGTTTCATCACACGTTTCATGGATTGAAGGAATTATTACAAACAATAAAGTGACAGTTTCACAGTCAATACCCGTTCGCAATACGACCGCAAAACCAAATAATGACATTATATATAACGCGTTCGGCTGAATAAATCTTCGGAGCAAGGTCTGTCGTTATTGTTTTTATATTATATCATGAACCGACGATCGATTGCTTTACGCTGGTTCGCTGCATTGTTGTTGTTTCACATATACATGTAATGAATGATGATGGCTTACTTTAAAAGTAAACCGTCATAGTCAGCGAGATGTCTTCAAACTTAAATGGCGGTTTTCAAAGTACCGCTTAAAACTGGATAGTTCAACTACACGCTAAAGATTTCCACCTGTCACCTGTATAACATCACTAAAGTGTACCGGTAAAAGGGCGACAAATCTGGCCTATGCTAGACACTTATGACCGTAGTGCAGAGGGGGGGGGAGTTCTTTAATGTGGCGACGACTACTTTAACACGGGATATCGATCTCTACTGTCTCATCTGAAAGGCAGGGACAGCCAATCGCATCATGGCTCGGTCTCGAACCCTGGACGAATATCCCGTTGTATGACAAGCTGGCTCTTGACTCGCTACAAATTGTACAATGAACCCAAAGCTCTTTGTGATATACGGTGCCTACCTATTGATAGTCAGGTCAAGAGCATATGACGTGTTCAACTAAAATCGACATTTTACCGAACGAACTCGAATGGTTTCCGTGGAACATTTGCGACGGGATTTGCATGCCAATAAGGGACGTTGTGTCCAAGTGGATACCTTATCCCATCCCGTCGGGGATTTGCAGTTGTTTTTCCACATTGCGACTGTTATTATTCTAGATTTGTCATATCACTAGGACTTCGATTTTCGAATATCCTTTGCTACTTCGTTAATTTTATTTTTAATCTGCAATTTTCATCACAACGAACTTCCAATGTTTTTGAAAGTTGTGATTGCATTACAATGTATTTTGAAAAGGAGTTGGCACTTTAACAGTCCAGCCTGATAATAGTATAAATGTCTTTGACAAATTAGATAAACGGAAGCACGCAATATAAAAATTTGATTTCTTTTTTTGGTAATCATTAGAAAAGAGAAAAAAGAATGATCGAACCTTCATGAGTTACCGACTCGTTTACACAAACTAAATTGGATAACGAAAGAAAGAAAATTTATTCTGGTGGTGACTCGCTCCTTTTACCCTTTATAACTTGAACTATGTTCATTACAGATAACACAGTATGATGTTCCTGGTGGACGGTACTGTAAACTCTCTAAATATTTTTCTGGGATGCTGGATATGATATTCTTGAGCATGTTCAATTACAGCGATTACCTTTTGCTGGTAAGATCAGATCATATTACCTTTTCAACCGAAATCGACATTTTACCAAACTCTTTGGGTTTCCGCGGAAAGTTTGCGATAGGTGTGACATGCAACGGCAGACGCTGACTCCTTCCTGAAACCCATCCTTCCCATCCCGTTGTGGATTTGCAGTTTTCAACGTTGACGCAGTTATTATGCTGGACATGTCATGTTTTTAGGACTCTGACAACAACATCAAACAACACACAAACACAAAAATAGGTTAACACAATTAGATGTTCATACGTTTGATAGAGTTATTCCCCATTTCACACATAATCTATTTACGTAAACGTCTGCCTTGAGGCACATCAAGTAGGTCGGTAAAAACAAAGTACTGAAAATCTCCTCATTTACTTGATATAAAGATACGTATATAGAATACGATTTTCAACACTTGTATCATTTATGGCCTGTGGGGGTATAAAACGCATATACACGTCTTATTTATAAGCTTTTCGTGGGGAATAAACACGTTAAAGTAGTAATTGCCTTACCGTAATATTGAGTGGTTAGCGTGTTCGACTTCGAATCGAGGAGTCCGGGGTTCGAATCCGCGCAACGCCACTCCGCGGTTAGCCGTCCATGTCTTTCGGATGAGACAGTAAAAACCGAGGTCTCGTGTCACAGTAGGTGTTGGCACGTTGAAGAACCCTCCCTGCTCTACGGCCAGCAGTGCCGAGCATAGGCACAATTTGTCGCCCTTCACCGGCACACGGTGACGTCTCCGTGTAAGTGAAATATTCTTGAGAGGGACGTTAAACAACAATACAACAACAACCGTAACATTTCTTGATACAAGTATTTTGAATCTCTTTAAACATTTCATTTGTTAACCAAATTTGCTTGACGCAATTTTACAGAGTTGAGCTAATGAGTTTGACGTTAAAAAATTCAAATGACGTGGTCATCGGTCCAAACGGCACATTGACATCGATAGGGTTAAGCTCAAATCACTAGTATACACATATATTCCAGTATAATGTCATAATATGGAGTATCTTATAATCAAGATTGGATACTACACTCTACTTCAAGCAAACGATAAAAGCAAAAGTTCCAACTGCTTTACTATTGTTATTTTAAGATAGAACCAAATGGAACTCGTGTTTTACAATACAAATATTTTAATTTGTTCTCTTAGATATTAGCCGCCAGAGTTTGTCTGATCCATGGGAGATAACTAATGACATCGGTGTATACACCCGGCGATCTCTTATCTGTAAAGACAAAAACAAGTGAAACAACAATGTTAATTTTCATTTCTAGCTTAATTGTACAAAAATTATATGACCGATTATTTGTGTAAAAGTCGTATACAATTATTCATACTCGCAATTATGACACGAGTCCGTAGAGAAGTATTTCTTTATGAACCTTATATGCTCTCTCTCTCTCTCTCTCTCTCTCTCTCTCTCTCTCTCTCTCTTATACATGTGTATGAATATTTATATATATACATGTACCATATTAGATTGGTTCCCTATTCTTGTACCCGGTTGTACTTAAGAATAAAACCTAGTTATAAGAACAATATTCATAAAACGTCATGAAAAACCTTTTTAACAAATTTATTTATTGACAAAAGTGCTAAAAGTGTAATAAAGCAGTACAAAATTAAATATACATTTAACGTCAGGTTTGAATTTTTACATCAGTGAGAAAGGGAGGGATATTAAACAAAAAGAATTAACATTTTCAGACAAAGTACGACAAATTTGGATATCGATTATATTTTGTCGCCATTAAAGTTTTGAACATGCAAACTAAAGGATTTCCCGACCTGTGACCATGAGTTTAATGATATATTTGCATATTGGGGTATGGCCATACGCGGGCTATTTTGGTGATTTAATAAAACTTAATTCACGGGTATAAAACATGCTATTTGACATCAATTTCGTGGTGAGTGATAATTTCAATTATTATAACTAATTTTAGAATTGATTTTATGATTTAGAAAATGAAATCGTCTTGGACAGTTCATTTTCTTTAACACATGGATCATGCAGTGACAAGACAATGCTAAATATATGTGTTTTGGATAAAACTCACCCGCACATCCAATACCCCAGGAGGTAATACCCTGCAGGTACCATAAGTCCCCTTCTTCACACACAAGTGGTCCTCCGCTATCCCCCTGTGAATTTATTAGATTGTAAAGTTACAAAGCAACACTAAAGGTTAAAAGGTTTTTGGAGTAGACCGTGTACACAATAAAAAAGAGGAAAACGAAAGATAGAAAAAAAAACCACTCACACAATAAAAGCATCAGGACAAAGATAGCTCTCACATATGATCTTTTTAACAAATATATGTATCGTCCGCATAAGAATGGAAATATACAAGAATTGCTTGATAATACATGAATCAAAATAAGAAATAATTACATGTACAGTCTACTCCATATGAAACGAAGTTGAAGACAGAAAGATATTTACCTCGTTAAAGCCAGTCTTCGTTATTCAAAATTACAAAGTAATGCACGGAAAGCGCACCAGGAATGGAAAATCCTTTCGTAACAACGGGTACCTTGTTACATGCCACCTCGTTATATGCGTAGTTGACTGCATATTAATAGTACTATATGCGAGGTGAAATAACCACCGTATCAAATCGTATCACGATAATTACCGTAAATAATTGTTTAGTTATGAATCTTGCACTGAGTTCCCAAAATTAATAATTCGTGTAGTTGTTTGTTGTTTAACGTATCGCAATCGAGATTCACTCACTCATATGGAGAAGTCAACACATGCCGTTATAGAGTTTTACATTTTAGTCTATGCTTTGACATGCTTAGCCATTGACCAGCCATATTTTTGACGTGCCATAATCTCCTCTTATAATGTACCCCGGTTTAAATTGTATTATCCGGAAGACAGAAAAAAAACGTTCTTTCACGATAAAATCTTCTAAATAAAAGTACTCCATCCAAAGCCCAATGGCGGTTCTGGGGTATACCACGTGACTTACCTGACACGTGTCCCTTCCACCTTCATCATACCCTGCGCATATGTTAGTGGAGAAGACTTCTCCATCAAGGTAGCGAGTCGAATTGCATAAATTCACATTTATGACAGGTAAAAGGACTTGTTTCAGTAAGTCGGTAGAGCCGGTACCTAGAAAAATGAACACATTTTGTTTAAGAGAGGAAGAATTATACGTGGAAACACAAGAAATATATTCTAATTTTAAGCATCTGTCTACAACCTTTCCTTGCTACAGCTGAATATATATCAAATAAACTCAATTACATCTGATCAGTAGGAATGGTATTGCAATGACTTGCCCGATGCTGACTGCACTGCAGTTATTCAATCTTGATTTGATCTCTGTCAATGCCTCCCCCAATAGATAACACCGGAAGTATCACAACTTCCGTAAATTCCAGGACTGTCGTGAAATTATGTAGTGATAATTGTTTACTTCCCCGGGACTTTATTTCGGAAAAAGTTGATCAACGCAGCTTGTCCCTTAATTTTGTGAATTAGTTAGCTTTTACTGAAAAGTCCCAATACAAAACAATTCACATGAGCGGATCACATACCAACAAACTAGTCGGAATTCAGTCTAACAAAATCTAATTAAAATTCGATCTTCATCTTTGCTATGCACGTAAATCTTATCCCAATCGGGAGGACAAATTCCACGACCTTTATCAAAAGTCAATCAAATGTCTAATTTAAAAATTGAAAGTGTAGTTGTCATCGTAGGGATACGATAGGCACGAGAAACTTCGAACGAGTACATTAAATTTAACATGTCAATTGAATTATATTAGTTCGTCGTGCAGAGCACACTAAAAATCGAATTTTGATTAATCTAGATCATCCGACGCCCCATTTCTGATAAGTTCTGGGAAAAAAGGATCTCAAGAAACTCTTTTGTGGTCACATTCTTTAGACCTTGTGTTAAAACATTTTCAGACAAATTAAATTGCAGCATCCTATAATTCGGAACTCATCATGGTTTACCGATTTTCTTTTTGAAATACATTTTGTTAAAAAAGAGGGTCTGACTGGGTCATTCTTACATGGCCTCATCAGAGTTACAAAAGATCATGTCAATGTTAACCATCAAAAATCGAGAGCACGGTAAGATTAACCACTTCAGTGCGTGTTATGACGAAATGTTATCTTTATGACGTTGCGTAATTAATGTTGCAAAATATACATTTTAATGACGAATATACTCGTCATCGCCATCAAGAAAAGTTAATGTCATGACAGATATATCCGTCATACGCATCGAAGAGGTAAATATAATCTATCTCCATTGCCCGGTGATGATAGAGAAATCTATTTATCCGAGTGTCAAGTTAACTAAGCCCATGTCGAGGCTTGTCGAGACATGGACCAGTTAACTTGACACGAGGGTTAGTGGATTACTCGGTCATCACCGGGCAATACAGATTGATTAGTTTTTTCCCATATATTAATCTTTATCAGAGAGTTGATCTGTTTTAAAACTAGTCTAGTATTATAACTCCACACAGTAAAAAAAAATTCAGAAAGCTCACGGCGTTACGTCACTTCGCCGTCATTTCCGGTACGGCGCGTGTAACTTATCATCGCCCCCTGTGGATGCTCGATTTATCATTTTGCACTTCCTGCAAAGATATCTCAGTGTATATGGGAGAATGAACTTTCTGAAAGTTATATATATTCTTCTGATCTATAATAGTCGAGTTTTGAGTTCGTCAGGATTACCTTTTGCTGTCCGTAACCAAATGCACCACAAGCGATTTGTTCCACAAATGCAATTCTGATGTATGTACGAAGTCGCAATGAGATTGGATCTTATAATTCTTTTGACGTCTTTGAAATTTAATTACACACGAAACCGGTAAAACAAAATGAGATTCTTTTTTCTCTCAAGCGGACAGAATACTGTAAATCCAGAAATATTCGCACTATAGAGCACTCACTCGCGAAAATAAATCCCTCGCTAAATATAATAACCTGATATTTAAATGCATCTAACAACACAAATTATTAACTTAAATCCACAAGCGCGAAAATAAAATATCGCGAATAATTATATGGCCATTGATTCGCTAAAATAAAGTCCGCGAAAATTTCTCTATCTCGCACCCCGCGTGCTTGTCTCGAACCCCCTGACGTCAAATGCCATATACTTGACCTATTTTTGACGTATATCGTCCGTTTGAATGCAGTTTTGCACATATATTTCTGACTTTAAAAATCGATGGTTTGAGACTGAGAGAAAAATAATCAACCACCACTTTGTACAGAGACAGAGAAATCTCACCCTTGTGTCAAAGATTTGCAACTTCCACCACTTGACAAGCCTAGTCGTGGACTGCAGATCTTTGAAGTTGGGTTAGATTGCTCTGTCTCAGTACAAAGTGGTAATAGATTCTATTTATCAGATTGGTCTCTTGTGATATATGTATCATGGATTGACTAACTATCCTTTTCATTTTCACGGAATAGATATAAACTGATAACATAAACCATTCCGTATAAGAAATGTTGTTGTTAAACATTTGGGGCAATTTTTCGTGTAGGTCTTTTGTTATCTTAAATCTCAATTTGACTTCCGGATGAACTCGTAGCTTTGTTGTCGTTAGTTAGCCAATTATCTTGAATTAGTAATTTTAAAAATACTTAAAATATGTTCTATTAGAAAATACCCATCGTGTCTCCAAATCCAGTTGCGTAGCAATTTACTCCGGCACCGATATGATGCTTAGGCAAACAGATTTGATCTATGTAGTCGGTAAAAGTTACGGGTGAAGCCAGCTTCATCAAAGTGATGTCATTTTCTGTTGTGTCTTCATCGTAATTCTCGTGGACAATAATCTTGGACACTCCAACGTCAACCTCGTGTGAGTTTTTTGAAAGAAGACTGTGTTTTCCAAGAGCAACGGTCCATTTTCTTGGCGTTTTGTCGCTAAAAGATACACCATATAAAATCAACACATACAAGAACCAGTAGACAATCTACATATTTTGTAAAAATAAAAATGGACAAACATAGACCTCTGAGAAGTGTCATGACTCTAATACTAATGGAAAGGATGATAGCTGTTCAAGAAATATGTATCCTTTAAGTAATGCTGCTATTTGACGCAGGAAAGGTAAAATGTAAATGCGACTTTATACAAAAAGAGGTACATGTATCACGATTTCTAAAGTTGAACGCGGTATTTTTTAAAAAAGTGACTTACATCAAGATTTTTTTTTCAAAACATGAAAATCAAATTATAAAAGAAAACATTCAGAACCAATTCTTTATTTTTCATATTTGTTCTGAGAAACCTGCTTTGACAATACGTCATATAATAGAGATAGTATTGGTTTCTTTGCCGTAGACTGGATGTATGTATCAACGTATATTGAACAAATATTTCTCTTCCATCAATACCAACTGTTTGTCACCAAACGGATGAAAGCTTGTTCAACAAGCAAAGAGTAAAAACCAAACACACACACACACAGAGAGAGAGAGAGAGAGAGAGAGAGAGAGAGAGAGAGAGAGGGCATACGATTTATACAAACGTAGCCACTACTGTGGAAAGAGCACAAAATTAATACCTTAGATTGAATTCTGTCAGGAATGTACCTGAATCAAACAGTATGCAAATGTAACAGTAGTGAAGTTAGAGAAGCACCACCTACTCTTCAAAGCAATGGGCAGCGGTCACCACCCACTGATGGTTAACTAATGTTCCACCGCACATGTGATCGTGGTAATCTCCGAATCGTAATGACACTTGCCAAGGCCAGCTGCCATCTTTTGATTCTTGTCCACCGACAATTTTCGATTGAGATACTAATGGCCGAATCCTTGGATGCCCACAATTGCTACCTGGGTGTGATTTAAAAATCATTATAGCAACAATACTTTTAAGCCGATTGACGAGCAAAGAAATTTTCTTTTGTTTAGCAAAGCACTTTGGAGTATTCAGGTACATCACGACGAAAAGGCCATCTGACTTATCTGCTTCCGTTACTTAAAAAGCAAGCTTAATGTTCAAAAGGATGAAAGTTGGATTGTAAATATATCACTCAGTGAATCTGTTATATGTATCACAAACGCAAGTTTTCTGCTCGGCGATTCTATGAAAAAATAACGATTTCTATGATAGATCCGAAGAGATAAAAAACAATCAATTGACTTCATATAATATTACACAATTATCACACTTTAATTTCTTTGATATGATTATTTTTGGACAATATCGACTAGGGTCGATGGCCGAAGTTGGCATTGTTATTGTATTCAATAACTTCTCATATCAAGCCTATAATAGTGCAGTAATTGTTATAATACATTTCACTTTGATATTTGATCACTGACTACCACAGATATTTTACGTGCACTAGATTACATATATACGTGCACTAGATTTTTTTGCACACGTCAGAGTAGACAGCAGTGAATAAATATAATTTTTAGTCCACAAAAATTTGAATGACGCAACAGAAAGTCATAATATTTCAATATGATAAATTATCCGGTTTACAGTGAATTTTATTTATGATGGTAGAAAACGTTACCGTCTTTGACAATTGAAAATACAGAACAAAATAAATAATTAATAAAAGAAATTGTCGCTCCCATGAAGTATTAGATTACTTAATTGTTATCATATCGTGGGAAAGTGACGTTTGCTTTGACCCACGAGGCAGATAACAGGCACAGGCTTTAAGAACAACTTACTGCACAATGCTTCATCCCCACCGTCACTACAGTCATTTTGGTGGTTGCAAACTGCCGAGGAGTTAATGCATTTGCCGTCCTTGCACCTGAATTGTGTATTCGTGCATGCAGCTTGAAGACATAAAATTCAATTAGATTCAAAGAAATTGCGAAATACGTTTACAACATAAAAATTATATACATGTATAGGAAATGCATGCATCGACTTTATCTTTTTCTTCAATATTTCTATAATGAAAAACGAGTTATAGCCGAGGTACGACTTCATTCGGAATACCTATTTTGGTTTACAATGAGAAAAGATTTTTTAGAAAATGTTCCAAATGTTCCGAAATTTTACTTCCAGTTTGGGTAAGTTCACTTACCGGGATTGTAATTCAATACTTTGTAGGTGTCTCTTAGAAAACCAATTTAATGAAAAAAAAGTTTTGTTCGGTTTCACGTGAAACTTACTTTAAAAGACATGAAAATGACATGATTCAATTTCTTTGCGATTTCTTACATTTATAGGGTCTACATATGTAGAATAAATCACTCGTGGCTAATTTTGTCAATGTTTTGGGATATGTTGAGGGATTTCAGATGGATTCTTAAGTCGGCAATCGAAGAATACTTCTTTCATACGATGACGATGCCATACAAATACACATTTTTGCATGGTAAATCATATACATGTACAATATTATTCAGATGCATCATGGTACTAGCATGATACTCACGAATTGGATCATGAATTGTATACGTGATATTGAATCCGGAAGCTGAGTCGCTATCGTCGCTATGGAAACGTATGTAGAGATCCGAACCCGTTGACGTTAGTGTTTGGGGGTAATTTATTCCACATAACGTCTTCAGTAGAGGAGATGACACAAGGTTCCCGTCATATATGGCCAAGTAATCATAGGAACAGGATTCTTCTTTCTCCACATCAAAAGACTACAGGAAAAATAAAAATAAATCCTCATTACTGAATTGTTTACTTATCAGTGAAGACCTTTAAGTATTTAGCATAATGTTTCAACCAATTTTCAGTTCAATAGATGAACAAATGTTAATAATTGTATATGCTACTGACGTTACATCATTTACGGGGAGTGACACGAACTCCTGAATACCTGGTTAAGACAAGCAATTGTTTTCATTTGTTCGACTGTTTGTATTCAAAGTTTATATTACATAGAACTAGAAGTTTTCAATACTTTTTCTTTATTTTTATTCACACTTTTCCAACTATTTCACAATTAATTTTGTTTTCACATTTAAAAAAAGATCTTGTCTCGAACATAAGTAAAAAAAAGTTTCATCTTCTTCACTGATAATGCGCGTTGTAAATTTTGAATACCACTTTTTCACGTAATGATACATATTACAGTAACCATATTTACAAAATTACAATACATGTATAGTATATCATGTAATACTCAGAATCAGCGTAATAACGGCTAATTTATGACACGTGTCACCCAACGAGGTAGGTTATTGCATGGTTGTTAAATCTTGGACTCAAGAATATCTCGCCGATATGGAGATTTCACAATTGCCGGTACAGGGTTGGGGATTTGGTCTATGACCATTCACCAGAGAGGGTTCTTCATCGTGCTGGCACCTACTGTGACACGGGACCCCGGTTCTGACTGTCTCATCTAGAGGCCAGGGAAAACATTCCACAAGTAAGGTTCATATTGGTAAAACAATTCAATTTTGGTATTATTTTTATTCTAATACTATACAGAATGTTAATTGAAAACTTTACATAAATATATATTTTGACTTGAGGAAGAGCTCCTTTATCGGACACCAAACTACAAATATTATGACGATTATAACTCTAAAAATTTAATCAATAATATATATTCATGAAGTTTATACATGTATTTCTATGGCGTCATTTGAACTGCCTTACTTCTGGAAGTCGTTTTCTAAACTATCTTGGAAAAGGGCGTTTATTCTGTTTATAATTTATTTCAGCTCCCAGCTTCATAACAATACAGCCACATTATGGCAGAAACTGTTTCAAAACGGGCTCAACATGGCATCATTTGCTTTGCTGGAGCAAATCCTAACTTTGAAAAATTTCCTCGCTTTCTTCATCAAAATAGGATTCCGGCTATTCTCTTCCGAGTTCGGACCCGCTAACTGGCGATCAGCCACTGCAGATATATAACTTCCCTCGATTACAAAGTCGATAATCGACAAATATCTGGTATACTTACGACGAAATTTAGCGTGATAACTTTTCCAGGGGGAGCATGTATTTTCCACTTGCAATTCAAGTTATCTGGATAGGGATTGCCCGAGGGATATCCCTCTGATAGGATAACCCCTGTTGTTCCGTTCAGATTTAGAGGAGTACTTCCATGGCAGGCTGCATCCGTTAAAACGGTGGCTGACGAAACTGTAAAATAGAGAAAATACATTTGTTTTCTATTGTTAATCTAAATATATGTGTATAAAGATTTTTAAAATGGTCTTGGAAATTGAAGTTACTAATTGAATACTTTTGCAAAGAAAAAAAGGTAAATTCAATACTTAGACGATCTGATGTTTATCTCCCATCCAAATCGATGTGACAAATTAATATTTGCAAATGGTGTATCATAGACTCATTCGAGTCTGAATATACATTTCTTATGACGTTAGTTTGCTTCTTTCAATAGGGGGCGCTAATCATTTCCCACATCTGGACCCAGTTGCACAATAGTTTGACTCATAGTTAGATTTAACTATGAACTTATCGATGGTTAGATTTGTGGTTGCAATAACTCTAAAATAATTTTTTATTAAAAAATTCGTAATTAACTAAGTAAACAACCCTGCAGTAGTGTTGAATCATATGGTTTGCAAATTACAAGCTAGAATTTTTACTTCTAGTTTATGGCTAACTACAAGTAAATTTAACTATGCATTGTGCAACTGGGTCCTGTTCGGTAAGCCTAATCTCAAACTGCTAAAATATTGTACGAAAGCGGCGGAAATTGACAAAGCGAGGAACAAAGGACAACGAATGATCGATTTGATCAAGAAATCAAATTCTCATAGAATTAAGACTGATTGCTGTTTTTAATATACATATTTTATATGGCTATTGTAGTCAAAACAATCGTCAAAATAGCTTTAACAAAGGACGAAATTGCAGATACATTACAAAACTTGCAACAATTTCAGTGAAAAAGAAATTAATCGGAACAAATTTTGAAAATGGATCTATGAAAGTTTATGGCTTTTGGATCATTGAATAATAAAAGATACTAACCTTGAATCTTTTCAATTGAGTAGGTTGCGTTAAAGCCAATATCTTGAGAATCACCATCGGTAACAAAACTGACATACATAGCATTTCCTTTTGATACTGCATCTGGGGGATTGGTATTCCCACAATCCTTTGCTATTTCCCTCCCGGAAGAAGACTGTCCATCGATGATTGTAACAGCATCATAACGACATTGCCTTGCAGCTTCTACACCGAACTGGTTAAAGTGAAGTCTGATTGCATAACCAAATGGCGCGAAAAATTTCCAGACGCACCCTGCGTTTGCAGGGTAGAGGTGATTTCGTCCAAAATTTGGCGACGTTATGACGCCCGTCGTTGTTGTACTGTTGAGATAAAAGTTCTGCCCGCACACAACGGGCCCAGATGATGTACTTCCACCACCGGTGCCACTTGGGCTTGGAGTTGATGGGCTCTCTTAAATAAGAAATTCAAATTTCAAATAATTCATCGACAAAAACAAACATAATATTTTTTGTGTATGACAGTTCTATGCAAGGTATTTCTGTCAAGCACAACAAAACCCCGGAATTTATAGATCAAAGCATCTCTCGTTAATTGGAACGGTTTGTCCTACTCAGCCTCGAGCTGTGGCGAGAACAAAGTCCTTCGCCAATACTTGCGTTGAGAGTAAGTACGCCTGTTGCCTTATCGGAGGCTGGTCGGCCTTTTCAATGCGTCTTGTTACCAGAATCTCTTTGAATTTTGATTTGACCTAACTGAATTATTCCCGTGTGTGGCGTCAAATTAACAACAACAAAACTCGTACATGATTGGATGTAACTTACGGCTTGTAGCTGACCAATGGATAAGGAAGCCCATGTCGGCGTCACTTTGATCCGAAACAAACGTTACAACGGCGTGACTGCTCGGTAGGATCATCTGTGCGGGATGTTGACTTCCACAGTACCTGCCTGATAAAGAGAATATACTTGTTAAGACACAACTGAGTTACCGGTATTGACGGTACGGTATGGAACGGAACTTCGTTTCATTAAAGTTAGCCCAGTTTATTTTCAAAACTTCAAAAATGTTGGAGGAAGAGCAGAAAATGTAATAGATTGACCAGTATTTACAGTCAATACCTAATGTCCCAAAGTCACAGTGTGCATTTGTGCCTCTAGAAGTAAATCTGTCGAAATAGTTATACGTTAGAATAGGTTACCCGACGATATATAAATATTGTAAAATATATACAGTCGAGTCTCATGTATCCGGTTGTTTATACTTCCGAACCGATTTGGCCTAGGGCACAATTTTTGAATTGCATTGGTATTTAAGAAAGGTACGTGTAAGTAAGGCGGACGATTCATTTGTCCCGACATAGTGATACATTCTTGATTGGGAAGTTAAACAACAATACAACCAACATACCAACTTGCGTCATTGCATTTCCATTGTATATGATGACACGGTCATATTCACAGCTCGATGAATATTCTAATCCATATTTGTCGGAAAACACAAGCTTAATGTGCTGTAAAAGGTGATATTATCATTTGTAGTTAAGTGGACAAAATTGATTATGAATACCGAACGCATTTTGCTTCAAAATTTCCATTTAACCGTTTCTTATACATAACATATAATATTACACTCTTACGAAATAATTCACAAATTTTTTGCTTTTCGATTTCTATATATATAAAATGTCTAGTGTAATTTGTTTGGTAATTTTTATTACTCCATTTACTAAAGAGAAAAAGAAGTCCGGCTATTGAACTGTCAATAATCCACGTCATCAATTCACTAAATCACCATTAGTCAAAACCATATTCACATCTTAATCAATAACAATGCACTTGTCATTCTTTTAATTATTTTGCATGAACGCCTTTTTGACAACATACCATGCCAGTCGGTACATTTATCTCCCATCTGCAATTTAAGTTGTTTCCATAGTTGTGCGGATAGTTCAAACTACTGAAACTACCAGACGTCCCGTTTTGAAGTGTCCTACTTCCACAACCGGAAGCCGAATTTATCGTCGATACCATTCCGCAATTTCTTTCGTCGCTATTGTCGCCACAGTCATTATCGATGTCACAGCGCCAGCTATCGGGAATGCATGAACCATCAGTACATCTAAACTCATCCGAGGCACACGTGTTTGAACCTGGATTCAAATTTTTAAAAACATAAAATGTATCAATTTTCGTTGTTTGCTAATCTTTTGTTGTAGCCTACCCCTCTTTGTGAAAAAAATTCCAATTTACAATAGGGGCCTCCGTGGCCGAGTGGTTAGCGTGTTCGACTTCCAGTCGAGAGGCCAGGGGTTCGATTTCCGCAGACGCCAGTCCGCGGTTGGCGTCCCTGTCTTTCGGATGAGACAGTAAAAACCGAGGTCCCGTATCATTTTTGACTTATAGCGTTGGCCGTACCATATTAAAATTTACCAATCAAATCGCTTGATTTAATTCAGCTCATCTGACATGATAGATAACGAGTATTCTATTATCAATATAACGAATAATATATTTTTAGCATTGACTTTTAAAGTCAGCTGCCATTTGATAAATAAAGATATGCCGAATTTCCAAATTTTATTGACACAGTTTTTACGAACAAATGTTTTTAACAGAAATATCAACTCAAATCTATAAATGAATTTTGTTAGTTCAAACCCACCGCCCGTCTGACAATTCCTTTCGTCACTATTATCCCCACAATCGTTGTCGCCATCACAAATGTAGTCATGTGGAACACATTTGTGGTTCTGGCATTGAAAGTCCTGGCCACCACAGGTATCTAATGAAAGAAATATTATATATTAATTATAAAATTCTCTAAAATATTGATTTTGTATTGGAAAAAAACGTGAATACTTTTTATGTCTCACACTATGACAAAACAACAACAGCTCTCCGCAGCTTATTTTTTGCTCATGAAGAATTGAGTATACTCAGCACTGAGTGAGATTGAAATTTGTCATTTATTACGAAACTAATAAATGACGATAAAAATAAAATCAACAATTGGGGAAAATCAGATAATTAAGCAACATAAGATACAATTAAATTTGCATGTCAGCAAATAAAGATAAAAATATGATCCCCCCTTAAAAATAATAAATCAAACATAGATGAGAATTGAATGAATAAAAAAAATATCGATAAATATGTATATCATAAAAAGAGCAAATAGATGGTGCATAAATTTGCATAGACTATGAATACGCGATTAATGATTTACGATCAAAACATGATAAACAATTGGCGGTAACAAACTGAAAAATTGACGATTAAATAGTAATGAAAAGACACAATCTAAAAACGATAATAAAGAGTCACTATGCAAGAATTCTAAAATAAAACGAGCTTATGTAAAGCTTATCAACTTTACAGCCTTATGTAAAGCATATCAACTTTACAGAATAAATTTGTAAAACTAGGTGGAATAGTTTGGGGTGGAGGCGAGCAAAATAAGTTATGTCAGCTTGTTATCGACCGCTAAACATGAGTTCTTTGTTTAGAATTCGAGCCACGTGCTAACAAAAATGGGGCAAAACTATTAACTCTGATACAAATTACCAAGGGCACCCACAGGGGATGCACATATATAAAATAAGTCACATGTTCGCCATAAATTATATTATTTTCATAAAAGTTATTATTTTTGTTGAAAAGTATAACTACATATTATATAAACAATTTTGAAATCAAATGTCCTAATAAATTTACCAAACATACTAGAATATCAAAATGTAATTCATTAATATCGGTTCGTAAAATCATTTGCTTTTAACCCCCTCTCCCCCCCCCCCCTCCCCATTTTTAGAGGTAACTTTATTTTATTTTATTTTTCTACCTGATCAGGAGCTAGTAACCCCTCTTGTACGTTTGTTTTGTTGATTTAACACATGGCCTTATTTTGGTCTCTTTTCGTAATATCGTTTATTCGTAATACTAGGTATATTTGCTCTATTTTTGGATGGGTGGTTGTAGATTTGTTCAACGTTCACCCCAAGAATCTTTCATTGATATGGAAACGCCCACTGGGCCGGTGACGGGTGACATATGTTGCTTATGTTCGGTATTTGTCGAGCAAGGAGTATTTTTAACAGGTTGACAGCTACTGTGATACGAGATCTCAGTTTTTTACTGTCTCATCCGAAAGACAGTGACAGCCAACCACAGCATTGCGCGGATTCGAACAAACTACCTCATGATCCGAAGGTGAACACGCTAACTACTAGACCACAGCGACCCCTCCACTTTTCGGAATATATTTCTAATACGTTCACTTGCAAGATCTATGATATGTTACGGAAGATAAAGTGAAATAGTAACGATCTACCTTTTTAAAATTAAGTTTACTTGCAATCTACATATTATATGCTACGGAAGAAAAAATGAAAATCATGTAAATTTACCTATTTAAAATTTTTTTACCTGTTGATGTAACGAAACGGTAATTTAACTCAAACCCTCTGTGTCTTTCGCTGTCATCTGTGATGAATTCCAAAAACATATTCTGGCCGGAGGAGACAAGGTTGACAGTGTTATGTCCACAGAACGTACCAAGAAGCTTAGCTCCGATGCCCCTTCCATCATAAACATTAAGGAAATCGTAGTTGCATCTGGAATGAAAGTGTCAGATGTTTGACAAAACAAAAGGCATCTCTATGGGTAGGTTTCGATGTTAATGGCGAGAATAATATTTAGATACTAAAAGACAGATAACTCGTACAGCACAAGCTCATAGAAGTTTTGGCGAGTTTTAAGAAAAGAAAACAAAACCTGAATTAGACCCTCGCATATTGCTTACCATGTGTATTTCTGAATCTACTAGACTTTAAAAGTGATTTCTACAATAAATTCTGCTATATTCCATAGGTTTTACATGAGGTTTCTGCAATGGATCCCACTAAACTCCATATACTTTATAAGTGATTTCCGCAATAGATTCTACCAGATTCTACAGATTTTACATGGGGTTATGAAATCTACCAGACTCCATAGGATTTACATGTATTTCCGTTACAGAATCTACTACATGCCATAAACATGCATTTCCAAAGTGATTTCTGCAACAGATTCTACTAGATTCCGGTTTCTGCAATGAAATCTACCAGATTCCGATTCCATAGGTTTTACAAATAGATTCGGCAATTGAATCTACTAGATTCCATATATTTTACAAATGGTTTCCGCAACAGAATGTGAGAGATAACCATCAATTCAAACACAACTACCTTCATTCATAGTTCTGCTTGAAACCATTATAAACCTATTTCAACTATGGAAATAATACCTCTTGAAATATTTAAGTAGCCTGTTCAGTTTATCAACATACCCTTGATCATTCTCGACATCGAACGACGTTGACGTTAGACGTATAACTTTGCCGACAGGTGCTTGAATCCGCCAAGTACAATCTAAGTTATTGTTATAGTGGTATCCTGCTTGACTAGTAATTAATCCATTGTTAGTATTCAAAGTGCCCGGACCTCCACACCCATGTGATGATCCAGAATCTGGAAAGAGAATAGAAAAAAGAGAAACTGGAATAAAGTGGATCTAAGGCTTAAAACCAAACTAATTCGCTCGCACACTTGCACATGAATATGTATACTTACGAGGTTACAGATTTTTATGCTAATAAATATTGGTTCTATCCATGATTCGTGTAATAACGGATTTTGTGTAATCTCGATTAAATTCAAATCTATACTATGGGAATTTTTCTGGATAAGGCGAGTAACTGGCAAGTGTGAATAAATTCATTTGGTTTCCTTTACTGCACATCATCTGAAGTGAAAATCCAGTATTACACGATGTTAGTTTTTCGCGGATATAGTAACCTACATGTTTTTCTCGATATGAATGCTGTACGATAAAAAAGGAAGCACCATATTTAACCATGTAATGATTTTTTGTCAAATAAAATTTTTGAAGGAATTTGGTCATCGGCATAAAATACCGTTTAGAAAACAAACGTGATGTCATCGTTGTTCTGACTGTTGAGTGACCCATCCAAAACTATTTGCCTTATAAGAATACATTAACGAATGTCAGCAAACGGCTTCAAAATTTGGAATACGCTCAGTACCTAGGGCATTTGAGCAGAGAGGCCTTTATTATGCAGGCACCTGCTTCGAAACAGTTTTTGAGAGGACAGGAAATAAAACAATTTCAAAGACGAGTACCATTTTTTAAACTAACATTGCCCTATATAATTATTTGCCCTTGATAACAAATTGTGAGAATGCCAATCTGTTCTGGATATAGTTGTCATGAAGGTGTGTCAACTATGCAACTTCTTGTGATAAGCAATTTGAATAAAGGTTCAGTCTTCAGTACAGATTAAAAATTGTGACTTAAAAGAAAGCGGTGGGGAAGTTTCTTGGCTTCAGATAAAACGCTCGTCTCAAAACCAATAGGCTTATGATCTGAGTTCGTAGTATGTTTAACTGAATATTCCGTTTTCTAGATTTTCAGTCAAGACTGTAAAAGAGCCTTGTAACGTTTCACAGCAGTTGTTAGCACATTTAAAACCCTTCACTGACCAATGACTCTTTTGTAGGCGCATGGGCATATATTTAGGTCATTGTACAACATTCGATGACGAGCCTGTGACAACTTTAAAAACAGCATTTAAACAAGCAAAGAAAACGAGAATGAATCCTAAATATTTTAGTGAATATATTCTGAAACGACACATGATACTGGAATAACGGTTTCATGTTTACAATATATAAAATAAACTTTAGGGTAACCAACTTAAGAGAATGAATCCTACATATCTTTGGCATAGATACAATACCTTTTTTCGTAACAAGACTTAGCTTTGGAAGAGGTAAGAAGAGATTGTATGTCTGTTTATATGTTATCACAACATTTAGTCACAAGTTAAATTCTACAGATGTATGAAATACCCTTAACACCGTAATTATGGCCTATTATAAGTTAATTAACGATTATTATCACGTTTTAAAAAGAAATGGCACACAATACTGGAATAAGGGTGTTATGTTTATTATATAGAGAACTAACTTAATGTTAACCAACTTAATTGATAATTATTTGATTTTTTAAGTTTCAGATATACCTTTGTTTGAAATAAACAGTAAATCTTATTTTTTCGAAGAAAAGGTAAGAAATATTTAGGTGTTAATTTTTCTCTGATGAAAATAAGGGAGTTTGAAACCTACCAACGGTTTTTGTAGTAAATTATAAGTAAATTTTCTCACGAAAGTACATTTCATACGATACAAATAAACAACAATTCATGGGAGAGAATTTTAATTAAAAAAACCAAAACTGTTCAAAAATAACAAATGAAGGTTTTGAATACGTTTGGCCTTAGACACTCACCTGCATTAATTTGCACGCTGGATAGCAGAAATACCAAAACCAGGGCTCTGAAATTGTCCATATTAGCAGCTTGGCTGCGAACACTAAAGTGAGGTGAATTCTACATTGACATGCATACCTAGTCCATTTCAAGATAACGCAACCTGATCTTTCAATATTACCAAATCTTAATTTCGCAATCAAACTTACTATATCATGACTGTAGCTATAACTGTACGGTTATTGTAAACAATAATAGGATTGTTTTTATTTTGTGTAGTGGTTAAATATTCCACTCAGAAGCCTTTCACTCTATGGAGACGTCGATATTGGGTTTTTGTTTTTCCCGTGTGTTTTGAGAGACCCTTCACGTGCCGACACCTAGTGTGACACAGGACCTCCGTTTCTTATTGTCTTATCCACATGAAGGTATTTGATATTTTAGGGTCAACTGAGTATAAACATGATACTCTGTGAATGACAACATATATTCTACATTAATTTGCTCCATGCTTCTAGATCACAATAACTTTAAAAAACATTCCATTGGAAGTAATATTGTCCAAGCAATTTGATATCATTGACTGTAAGGCGGGGCAAAAACTTTTCCAGGGACTTCTTTTGAGTACATATAACTTTACACCCCCCCCCCCCTTCAAGATAATAAATAAAAGAAAATTCGTAAAACATATCTTTATAATAACTTATTTCGTCAATAATTATCATTTTCTTGGACGTCGCCGACATCACCGTGTCATCGTTACAAACATATTTGCCGTTTTCGTCGATTTTT
>JACSZP010045172.1:1720-13070 GCA_016161895.1 Pinna nobilis | reverse complement strand
TCATTCGACGGGCGTATAAAAATTGTTTGAAAATAACCAAATGAGAAATTGACCTAGATATTATTCTCATGATGTATTTGTCAGACAAATTTCTTTCTAATATGTCCAACCATTACACTGATAAAGTGTGGAAACTGTTGGAAGACTGACCTACAGACAGGGCCAAAGCAATGTGAAAAGAAATAATGCACAGACCAACACAACAAGGTATTGCATAAGCTCTGCTGATCTGCTACCGCTGAAGCTGACAAGAAAAAGTTTCTTAACATATGATGCTAAATTACCTCAAAATTGATTGCATTTTTCTTTGTTGGTCTGTTCAGCGTGATTTTATATATCCCATCCTCCACAACAGTGTGTAGTGTTTCAAACTTTGTACCGCTGCCAGGTTTACTCTCTGATGCTTGTTCTGTTGCTGTCTCTGCCCCGGCCAGGCCGTTTACCAAGTCAATATACTTTTTCTTTGCTTCATCCTGATAAGCATATAAGAAACGAACCTATTAAACTTCAGAATATGTTATTTCCTTTATTTGGTTCAATTTTATGACACTCCCTTGGATAAACAAGTTTTTTTTAAACATTATCTTTTGCTAAAGTAACATTGTATTTTGTTGTATAACATCAACCTCAAGAATATTTCACTTATATTGAGATGTCACCATTGCCGGTGATGGGCAAAAAGTGCCAGGCATTTATGACCATTGAGCACCGTCGGTTCTTTATTGTGCCCAGGGCTGGAAATTAACGATCGCCCATTTGCCAATGGCTAATAAAAATGCTACCGGGCTAATGACTTTTCCATTGAATTTGCCCATGTGGCGAACTGAATTTTCAGGATTTGGTATCTTATTTTGCATCGTTGGTTTTCTGATTATTGTTAGTTAAGAATGACATTTTCTTAAGATGTTCAGCATATATGTTAACTCCAATACAAATTAATTTTTAACATAGCAAAATGTTCATAAATTATACAGGCTCCATAAACTTGGTTTGGGCTAACTGAGTTTTTAAAGTATTAGCCCGTATAGCTAAGAAGAATTTCTTGCCAATTTCCTGCCCTGTGTGCCTATATCTACAGTGACATGGAACCTCTGTTTTTACTGTTTCATCAAATCTTTCAAGGTTATTGGAAAAAGGTATATTCAAGTATATGATTTATTCTACTGCGAGCTTGAACTAAAAGATCATGACACACAGTTAATTTATGGGCGACATTTTTGAAAAATGCTATCTCCCTCCTCCAAACTAACATTCAGAAACACTCTTTTCTCCACCTTGTACAAATAAAATAAAACACTTATAAATATTTGTACAAGTACACTTCCCTTTGGAGGAAATTTGATTATATTAACATTCAGAAGTTATGGGCAGACAAGATAGATTGACATATGTGCAGATCTTGGGATGGATGGATGGATTGATGGACAGACAGTTGGATAGACAAACAAATGGAGAGGAAACTATTTGTCCCCTCCAGCTTGCGAATGGGAATCTTAAACAAAATATGCATTGCAAGTATAGGTACATGTGTGATGTACACATCCGATACAAAAATTAAAGTTAAATTTGGGGAAGGGGAAGTTAAAATAAGGAAAAAGTACCTGTGAAATATCCCCTAAACTGTTCCACGCTTCCCACTTAGCTTTACCTACAAAGTCCATCATCCCTGGCTTTGGAGCATTACACTTCCCTTGTGTTGCCTGAAAAAAGACATCCTATGTATCAAAACTGCTTTTCAAAGTCAAAATATTTGGTTAAAAAACATCATAGGTCAGCAGCCAAGAGTTGTTGGAAGACAACAAAGTTTGCCTAAGGATACAAAAACAATAGGGTTAAAAATTTCTTAAAGTAGGTCAAAGATACTTGGTCAAGATCCATGGCCCTAAATAAAAGCCCTAATCATGGAAAAAAAACATATATGTGAAATATCAACGAGATGTCCTCTCTACTCCGGTTCAAAAGATCTAGCCTATATTATTAACATTTTATTCATGGCTGCTATCATCACCAATGGCGTCAGGGTTGCGGTTATTAGGTCTCCAGGCTTTCATTCCAGGGAGCTTATAAAAAGTGACCCTAGTCTGGGTGGTCAACACAGAGAAATCAGTTCACATTGACTTTAGATGTACCCGGTACATACTTCAAAGTGCAGTGTGTCAGACATGCCTTATTGCCAAAGTGTTGGTATTTAGTTCTGTTTTTCAATAAAGCTGGCTAACAATACAGAGACTTTACATAGTGTTGCCTCCAGGCTTTTTGGTAATTGCATGCTCTGCATTACCTCTACACTATGCATATCAATTACTAAACTTACAAACTTTTTGAATAAAGTTAGAATGATTCAAAGGAAAATTTACATATAAACACGAGTACAATGTACCGGTACCGGTATTACTTATAAATGCATCACCATAGACAACAAAACAATAAAAGAACTAATGTACAATTAATATGTATGATGTATATTTGCCCCACATTAGGTGAAACAGGTCAGACAGTTAACGGATGTTTCAATGCAGAGCTTATCCTTAAATGAATGTGACATGTATTTCACCTGCTTAAACAATCCATATATCTGGAGTTTAGTCTGATTCCCTGGATCCTCCTTCAAGGTATTGAGCCTCTCTTTGGCTTTTGCAAAGTCAGCATCAACTGCTCCCATCACTGGCATAGACGCGGAGATGCTTCTTGTTTGTACCAAAGACAAGCTTAAAAAAAGATGATAGATTCTTCAGACAAACAGGGATGAGATTCCACTACAGTCATAATGGAGGAAAATGACTCCTTTCAAGGAACTTAATGATGAAAATAAAGATTCAACATTGCAGAAACATCTAAGAAAAGGAGGAATTCCTCTAAAATCAGAGGAAAACTCTCATCCCAGGACAAATAAAAGTAACTAATCAAAATACAGTAGTATTCTTGTTGGATCACCTGAACAAGAATATTTTATTCATATAATGACATCACTTAATGCGAGTAAAGTGCCTCAAAGTTTGGCATATGCCTCCATTTATGGCTGTTGAGCAATGGGGTATTTTCACATGCCACCAATTACATCAATTTTATCTGTCTTACCTACAAAAAAAGGTGTGTTACATGTACCATCACAGATGGTGAACAAACATAACATATTTAGGCCTAAGTATGACTTTTGTCATATTTACTCCATAAGAAATTCCATAGAGTTCCATAGTTAGAAAGTATGAGACCTGACAGTTAGAGCAATGCATGCACTTTACAGGTAGCCTAGCTCAAATCAGACGTTTATTGTTCCTGCCTTTTTTCTGGCATATTCCCATTCTCTTTAATATCTGAGGAATTTCCCCAAGAATATATTGGGGTTGGGTGGCAGCTGCACTTACCGGTATATAACTGCTTACATGTAAATTCATTTGTTGAAACCAAGGTTCCTCTCCCATGATCATTTACAAATTTGATCGGAAAACAAATTGACATTAGGGAAGGAATATCAAAGTGGTAAACCTACATGTAGGGTACACATAGAGACACAGGCAGCTGGGGAATTGACAGTTAAATATGTTATCCATTAATGTACTAATTTCTGCACATAGGTCCTAGTGTGAAAAAGATATTGGCCACAGACACTTTTTTTTACAAATAGGAAAAAGGGGGTTGGGAACTATACGTGATACACTCCTCAGTCTGTATGCAATTTTCGACCCCATCCCTACCCCCCTTTTGTAGAAATGAATGCCTGTGATTTAGACCTAGAATGGATACATGAATGAATGACATATTTTATTATCAAAATCTTCCCTTAACAAAACAATCTCAACAGTAGATTCTAAATATTTTTTTTAAGTGCAATTATAGTAAGCTACAAAAAAAAAATTTACTAATTACACGTGATTAATCGAACGCCACTAAGTTTTGAAATTCTACGTAAGCTTTACGCAATACAAACCAGAGGATTGGAAAAGAGAACTCAGAAGGGTTAGGCCTACGTTGGACTTTGATCTAAGCGATGCAGACAGCAAGTGACTTGAACTTCAAGTTCAAGTGCTGTTGACATGTTTTGTAATCTAGCAGACGCTTTTTATCAAACTAGCGATATTTTCATTTCGAGCATTATTTCATTCTATGAACAGTAACCTACACAAAACATGCCTCTGCAATCAATCAAATGTCCATTTACAAATTAGACGTACCACTTGTTGAAGGTTGTACCCAGGAGCCGGTACCGGTGTAACGACAGAGCGGCCATTGCTGTTCTGAGAACAGCGACGTCTGGTGGCGATCGTAGGGAGCGCTCTTTATATACCATGGCGGACAATGAAGTGTATGAGGTAATTTGCAGCTGAATCACTTGCAATGCAAAGTAACATTAAATTTAATTAGAACTGGCAGACGTTATAAGATATCAAATTGCTATTGCACGAACTGCAACATGACAGAGTTTAATGTCACCCAAAACGCCGGAAAGGTCGGCGATCGTGTTGACAGATCCTTCTCGAGTTAACAGGCATTCTTGTATGCATATTAAAACTGGCCGCATTGGTCATTTGTAGTTTTCAAGATTTTTTTTTCAGCGGTTACTATTAGCTATTAAATCATGTTGATAGTTTAATTGATATGCATATACTTGAATAAAAGTATTTAGTTTTGGGACTGAATTTGTTGCAATGTTCGTTTAAATCAATAACAAAGACCTCGTTATATAAATTCATAAAATTGAATTACTTAAAAATGTTCAACAACTTGTAGATCTACTATTTCATGAGATTTTCAGTTCTTTTAGGTATTAAATAATTTTGCATATTGAACATATGATTACAGATTTTACAGAAATAAATACACGGCATGCAACTACAGGGTACACTAGATTTTCGTCATTTTAATTAAAAAATAATAGATTTCATATGATCTATATTTTTTAAAATTCAGATAAAGTTTAATTTAGTGTAAGTTATGAATGGTGAGCTTCTCAGCTTAAAAGTACTATCCAATATGTCAACAAGTAGATGTGCCACTTGTTTAACACTTGTAACCCACATAATCTGAGATCATGTTTATAAATAATGTAATTCATATGATATTCTGCCTGATAAGGGTAATAAAATGTTTTTACGTGGCCATAATCATTGATTTCAAATCAAATAACATTTAAAGTTAATTTCAAATTGACAGTACATTGTATCAGATTGTAGATAATTATATGATGTGGACTTATGTACTAGAAATGATATGATATACATGTCAGTAGGCCTACTAGGAAAACATCCTTGTTGGAATTTTCTACTGTACTTTCCAGTCAACCCCAAATTTATTTTTTCCTAGATCTTTAGAATACATGTATGACTCTAAGTCATTAGCCTAGAAGGAGAATTATTTTTGGAGGTGATTAGTATGAAAGAAAATAGAGCTTTATCGGTAGTTATGGTGTGATTTGCTGATTATGTTGATAAGTGAATGCTGAAATATACATTTATGTACATATTATCTACATTTATAACCAGGATGTTGTGATGTATGTCAATCTGATGATGACAGATTTGTTTAGGGATTTGTCACATCAGGTTATGTAGTACACGCTCTCACTTGTACATGTACATGTAACTTCTGAATTATATATGTAATATATTATTTGTGTACATTTTGTATCATACTAATCATACAAATGTTGTATTCAGTAGGCCTACTTATACACTACAGATGTTCAACAATAGCTGACAGGCATAAATATTCAGTACTTTTGACCATTGTTTACAAACAAATATGTTTGATAGTGTTTCTATTTTGCCTGCAGCTGTACAAAATAAACATCTTCAAATGAAAGAAAAGGTGAAAATGAAATCAAGCCCTTTTGGATCTTATTACTTGACCCTTTCCCAATAAAAAAGGTGTTTTTCCCAAGAGTGTCAAACGTGCCAAATGAGAAACTTACATGGTAAACAAAACAAAAAAGTTCTATATAATCATGATATATTCAAAATGAGCTCAGAATATCTATATTAATTGCCATTTAACAGAAAATCTCATTTCTTGGTGATTAGATTAATTAGATGCAGATAAATTACATTCTCAATCTGATCAATATACATTTATAACTTATTTCAGTATCAGGTAATGATATGTGCCACTTCTTTTCTTTTTGTTTTGTCATTGTTTTATTAATTTAACCCGAAATTTGACAAAAATTACTCTAATTTAAGTAGTAATTTTCCCAATTCCAAGAGATCCTTGGCCTTACTTAAGATTGTTGNNAAAAAAATAAAATAAAATAAACAAGAAAAAAAAATAAAACAAGAACTTCTTATTTTCTGAATTTTCACTTCACTATTTTCAATAGAAGTTCTGATTTTCTTAATCACAAAGCAAAGGGGAATTTAACTCTGAAGATTACTGTCTACTGGAAGTACAAATGTATACATTTGTAGAAAAGATCTTTCTAAAACTTTGTTTGAAGACTTTTCCTTGATCTTTTACTGGTACTTAACAAGCTACATTTTCAGCTTGATAAAAGAAAAGGATTTAGATTTGTAAATTGAAGGCTATTGTATAAAAATAAATCATCCTTCTCTAAGGTACCAATTGCTATAGCCTTCATTTTAGGACCAAATCACATGTAGGATGATTCTTGGGTAAGTTTTCATATAGATTAAGATACATGTTATCAAAAGATCAATAATGGTTTAATGCATCCACATGGGCAACTAATTATTAACTAATTTGTGGTGCCATTTTCATGTGCCTTCAGCTCCATTTTATTGCCATCGAAAAAAACTGAGCAATTGAAAAAAAATTCATCCACAATATACTTATACAATCATATGTACTTGACAATGTACCTGTACAGTGACACCTGTCTTAAGAATAAGAGACTGCCCTTTTTAGAGGCCCCTTTCTAGACCAAGCAGATATGGTCTTTCAGGACAGGCGGTCTCTCATGACATGCTTTATTCATATGATTACTACGGTAGTTGAAAAGATGTTTTCTGTTAAGTGATTTTATTTTGAAAAGAAAACCAGGACTACATGTACATGTAGCCAAAAAAAAAAATGGCCAATTAAGATTCAATTTTGGCAAATTTTGAGAAAAATTAGTCGACAGCTTGATCAGTACATACAAATGTACATGTTTATCTACAATTACAGATGTACAGAGTAGGTATCGAGAATGTGATAACCAAACGTTTATGGATATACAGTGAACTTTGAGAATAGCGAAGTTGAGAACTATAAATTTCTGGTAAAAACAAACAAAATCTCTGAGTCCCGTGTATTTACCTCTAGTGTGTATAAAACCTGAAACAACCAAACTCTTGATATAACAAAGTTAATTACTGTTCCCGATGCATTTGTTATAAGCGAAGTTGACTGTACTTCTTGGTGAATGTATGACATGTAAACAGTGTATAATCCTCAGTTGTTCACTCTTATTTGTAGGTCGAGAAGATATTGGAGAAGGTTGAAATAGATGGTGAAGTCCACTATCTTATTCGATGGAAAGGATTTGATTCAGACTGGGACACTTGGGAGCCGATAGACAATCTACAAGACTGCTTAAAGTTGATCAGTGACTTTGAAAAGAATTTCCTGAAAACGTTGAAGGAGTCCGCCAAGAATGTTTCTTTAGGATATATAAGCCCCTCAAAACAGACTATCAAAAATTGCGAGAGCAAAACGAACAAGGTAGAAAAATTGGGTAAAAGTAGCCCTAAAAAGAATAATGAACATTTCAAAGAAAGTGGTCAAGCGGAAAGTCCTAAGAAGACTAGTAGTAAGCAGGATTGTAACTTAAAGATAACGGTGGATGGTTGTAAGAGATCTCCAGATAAAAATAGTTCGGCAAAAAGCCCAAGACAAACCGCTGACAAAGAAAATGTACAGAGTAGTCAGAAAGAGGCTGCCAGGTCTGTAAAACGAACAATCATTTTAGATAAACAGTCTTCTCCGAAAAAGTCGCAATCGCTTAAAAATTCTCCAAATGAAATACGGAATGTCAAACATAGTTTAGAGAATAATGTTGACACTGTTCAAAACTCAGGAAATAATGTAGAAGGGAGTGCAGAAAAGCTAAGATATACAGGTGATGTTCAATCACATGGGGAGCGAAAGAAACGAAAGTATGTCAAAAAGCAGAAAACGGAAAAAGATGAAAATATTGAAAACGCCGGTAAACTCAAAAGAAAACTGACAGTGAATAGTACGTTATTGAAGAAGTCTCGGGTCAGTGCGAGCGGAAAAAGTAAATTAAAAGACAAAAAAGATAGCAAGAAATTAGAAGGCAAGAAGGGGTCCAATACAATTAAGGTGAAAAAGAAAAGTGTGTCGTTAGCCACACTGTACAAGACTAAAAACAATGGTGTCAAAAAGGTGCCCCGATTCGCTCTTAAAATTAAGTTTAAGCCAAATAGGAAAGTTGAGCATAGAAAAGTTTTTACAGAGAAGTTAGATTTCTCGGACCATGGGGAAGAGCGTAAAGAAAAGGAAAAAGGAAGTGAAAGAAAATCTGAGTCGCATGATGCAAATGTAGGAAAGTCAAACAGTGCGTCTGAACTATCTGAAAAAAAGATAAAAACTGATAAAGTAGAAAGAGACGACTTCAAAGCTGGAAAAGGGAGAGGAAAGGGTAGAGCAAAGGCAGAAAAAGACCAGTCAAAAGTGAAGAAATTTGACAAAGTCAGGTCACCAAAGAAAAGAAAAATTGATGATCGCATAACGGCTGAATTAACAGATTCTGATAGTGATGATAATACAACGTTGTACCAGATTATTGAAAAAACAAAAAATTCAAAATCTAGTCCAAAATCTAAGAAGAGTTCATCAATGTCCAATAGTGAAAATAACATGAAACGAACACCACCAAAAATTAGATCTAGCCTCAGTGTTTCTAACTCGGACTCAAGGGGAAAGGAACTGACGGTAGAGAAAGTAAAACGAAAATTAGAAGTGAGAGTGGTGCCCATAAACTGTTCTTCTCAGAAAAAGAAAATGAGACTAATCGACAGTGTGAGGAACAAGGACCACTCACATGGCAACGGTACATGTAAGTAGGCCTACAGTTTTACCTGTTTTAAGAGACCGTCCAGGAGAAGGGGCAAACAGGGTCACATGACAGGTGGTCTCTTAATTCTGGAAAAAGCCATTACGGTAACCATATATTCAGGTCTCATAAAACAGCCTCAGGTAGGCCTAGTCCTTTAATTAAGTGGGTTTCTAAGACAGGCTAGAGGGTAGACTATTTGATTTAGCAGTTTTCAATCATGTATATGCCATTTCTAGTCAACAAGGTTTTCTGTTCTATGTCATGTTTAAAAGGACTGCGTAAGTTATTGGCTGATCAATAATTGCAATGTCCACTTAAATGTTAAATATATTTCTCTGATAACAGGGACATGCATGTACGTGGATAGTATCAGAAATACACATAGGTCTGTCTGCAAATTTTTGACATTCGCCATAAACTTTAAAATGTATATACATGTAGGCCTACTTTTAATTCACAAGTGTATTAGCGTGTCTCCTGGCAAGACCTTTCTTTGACCAAAATCTTTTGACCTTGTGATCTTAAACAAGTCCCAAGCCAAACCATTTTCAATCAAGATACCTGTACAGCAGCAAGCTAGTATGTGTGTGCTTCTATTGTTCAGCCAATCGTAAGTTACCTGTACAGTCTTTGTATTGCTCAAGTTATAACCCAATGGCTTTTTTCACAAATTACATGTACACATGTATCTTGCGTTAAAAATCACCCATAAGTCATAAGTGCATGGAAAATGAATATTGATAATTAAACAAGTCTATAAATTTAATGTGATAAAATAAATATAGTGATTGTTTGATTTAGTTATTGCATGAAAATCAAATTTCATAACAATAGGTAAATTTTATTGTAAAATGTAGGCTACATAATATCAAAAATTGAAAAATTGCTCACTTACGGCAGTGATTTTTATCATAAGATTTTTTTTATGAAAAGAACTTACAGATTTTTACGGGGCTCACCCTGTAGGTAGCCAATTTAGCCATTGACTAATTTTTGGGGAAATTGGCTAAAAATAATTGTAATTGGCTAATTTTCTGGCTAAGATTTTGGGGGCTATACTATCGATTCCCCAGCCACCTGTGGCCTAGGCCTACCTGTTGTTAGATTATAATTTTGCATGAAAGTCAGGAGATAAAGGTTAGATGATTCAAATTGTACCAGTACGTGAAATAATGCTCAGAGTGGCTAGCAGGTGTCAATCTATGTAAATTATCAAAAAAATTTCACATACTGGTAAATGTTCATTGGCTAATAAAATTATCAACCGGCTAATAAAAATCTTGGTTGGCTAATTTTTTGGCTTACAATTTTCTGAGTCCAAGGTGAGCCCTGTTTTTATCTTGTATTCTCTGATCATATGGTCTTGTAATGTTGACAGGATTAGTGTTTACCAGTATACATGTACATGTTCAGTTATACATGTATGAATGACAATGTCTTTCTATTTGTGATTTTTTTTTCAGTGGTGCGAGCAGTGTCTCCTATAGCCTTTACAAATGTGAGGTCCATGGCAACAGGAGGTGGCGGTCCCTCTGTCATTAGCACCACAGCGGCTGCAGGGTCGTCTGTGGCATCCATGGATACCTTGTGTGGAGACGTCCCTTCAAACGTGTACAATCCCTCAGTTATACCGGTCAGTCCCTCGTCCATGTCTTACAAAGTCTTACTGGACAATCTACCTCACCAGCTTCATCCAAAGAAGTCGAACAAAAAACAGGACGGTGACGAAAACTCAGAGGATGACGACAAGATAGAACGCAGAGTCAGTGTCCGGCAAAGTGAATGTGCCTTCAGGTATGATTTCAGTTTACGAGGTGTGATATCCATATGTTCGGTGAAAATTTTTTATACACATGTATGAATACATGTTGTACCAGGTCAGTGTTTTTTCTCTGCCAAATTTTTAGCCAATATTGGACTATGTTCCAAATGGCAAATCACATCCTTTTTTCCTAATTTTCAGTCCACAATTCCCAATCATGAAGTTGAAAATACAATTTGGGCAATGTACTGCCAAAAAGCAGAAATTTAGATTGCTGTAAGATTTCATCTCGAACAAAGAAAACAAGTGGTAAATAGGGATCTAATGTAATATTTACAAGTGGTGTAGAATCCAAAATTACATGCAAAATAACCTAATTTATTGTCAAATTACCTCAACTCCCAATACCAGAGCTGCGGGTCATGTTCTTAAAATGATGAGAAAAAGCCCTGCAGGTAAAATTTAAATTACCGGTACTGGGTAAAATTCAGCATATTAATGAAACACAGGTTTTTCATATATCAAATGAAAATGGCATTGAAATTCAGTGTGCCATATGATAATTCAGTTATCCA
>JACSZP010045167.1:0-11907 GCA_016161895.1 Pinna nobilis | reverse complement strand
GCCATGGCCATGCAAGTTTACAAGTACTGGTACCTTTCAGGGCGTTGTGTTTCAGAAACTTGTACTGTACAATTCAAGAACAGGAACTGTTATCTATAATTTCAGGTTATCATTTTATTAATGGTGTTTTTGCTACAAATGTACATTCTGTGTCAGCAAAATTGGGATGAATTAAGACTAGTTAGGTTGTTGAAGTATTCACAAATTTTACTTAACATGAAAGTTATTGGAGTTGGGCATCTACATGTATATGACTATAAACAAGAGAATCTTCAGTAGTTTTCAGTACATGTATTACATTAGTGTTGAATCTAGAGCAACATAGCATGGCGCTGCACCATGCCTTTTTTCTGAAGCACCATGCCCTTTTTTGTCAGTGCCATGCCCTTTCCTATACCAAAAAAATTACCTCTAGGACTTACAGACTGAACAAGATAAAAATTATTAAATCTATCAATCTGTTTTTTAAGCAGAAGGTGATCTATTATCATTCAAATAAAGGTATTTTAAATTAGAATGTAGAGGATATAAAAGAACACATTAGTCATTATTGTGCAGGTGCCCTCAAAACCAATTTTCATGCGTTATAAGTGCCCTTTTGCACATGAAATTGTGTGCCCTTTTCAGTTCCTAGATTCAACACTATGTATATGTGTATAGAAAAATATCCCAAATAAAACCAACTACTGTTATTGACTTTCTGAAATTAGTTTGATGTACGAGTTTGTNNGGTTCTTAGGGAAAACACTGACAGGGGCAGAATCCTGACCATCTCATTTTAAATATACCTAATTTGTAAAAGACGAACAGAGTAGTGCCAGTTTTGAACCCTGGTATGGATTGGGAGCCAGGTTTGTGGGCATCCAGGGATTGAGAGAGTTTAATTCAGATTTATAATTCATATGGCTAATCAGGTGTTCTAGAGTACGTGGTGGTTTTGTAAATACTACCAGTACAATATACTTTGTGTTACACTAATTCCCCTGGCTATCCTATTAGTGTTCTAAATTTCTATAATTCTCTTAAGAAGGATTTAGTAAACAAAACTTTTTTTTTTCATTTAACTGTAAACAAATTGCTTAACATGAAAGTGTAAGCTTGTGGGATTATCTTTCAGGACTGATCCTCTTGTTTCAAGTTCCTATAGTAAAGTCACCATATGTCTGTGGCACATTCTCCATGTACTGGTTCAGTCTCGGTGATGCCTACTGGGTAATAGAGTTAATTATGTCTTAGAAATACTGATTATGTCTAAGACAGGCTAAAGCTTCGTAAATGTATATATATTAGACTTTCCTTTATCATTAGTTACCATGACAAAAACCCACATAGATTAAAACAAAATTCTCTTCAGCTAATAGGCTTTCTTTGTTGTAGGAGATGAGGACTAGAACTTCCGCCTATTATCGCACCAATTTAGCTTCCAACATGACTGATTAAATATTATCCATTGTCAGCAAAATCTTCGGACTAAAATGTATTGATTTTGTCTCTTGACATTCATGAACAATTGGCTAATTTTCTTGGTAGTTAAGTGTGTTGTTCTAATTTCTGATCAGACATTTAGATGCAGCATCATACCAATTCAATCCTCTGATGTTCTTTGCTTTTTGTAGGAATTAACTGATTGTGTTCCAATTGGAACACTAATTCAACATCACAATGGAAAGTTTTCATATTTTGCTACCAATTTCTGTACTTCAAGTTTAATCTTCTTGTCTGCAGCTTACAAACTATTAACAGAGGTATTAGATAAGAAAAAGTAAAGAAATCAAATTCTAATCACAAGGCTAAGCTATACATCAATTTCAAATTGAAACACTGTCATCTTTTCTACAATGTATTTATGCTTTATATGATGTTTGTTAGTGTGCATACATGTACATGTTATACATTTGTAGCATATTTGTTACATTGTATACATGCACCAAGAATGTTATTATAGCAACATTCCCATTAAAAAAATGTTGTTTAAAAATTGGCTTCTTTCCCCCCTTTGTTTTTGCTTTACAAAATTAGATAGATGAATCATATCATTTAATGTAAAAAAAAAAAAAAAAATTCAATTATATAACTTGAAAATTGAAGGCTAAATTTAAAACTACTAAATCTATCAAGATAAAAGAAAAAATAAATTTTGAAAGAAACCAAAGAAGTTGCAATATTTCTCAAACAATAACACATGGGTTTAGAATACACCATTTTAGTTAGCCATAAATATTCCCAGAAAAAGTAAATCTAGCTCTAATCACAGTTATTTCTTTTTCTGAGTAGTTTATACAGCTCAAAGTTATATGGGCGCTGTGTGTCTGTCTGAATGCATTTGCCAGCTGGGTTGTCTGAGTTATGAACAAATTACTTCATGTGTATATGATGTCTATAGCCTACTGGTACAGTGAAACCTGACTTGAGAGACTGTTCCTTCTACCATGCAATTGTGGTCTCATTAAACAGAAGTTAGGTCAAGACAAGTTTTATTCATATGATTCCTTAAAGTGATGTTTTCCCATTAGTGGTTTTTCACGACAGTGGTCTCTTTACACAGAACCCCTTGTAGTTTTAATCTTAAAAGTACCAGTATACGCCTCTCTTAATGAACATATTTAAGGGTACATGATAGTGTTGGATCTAGTAACTGAAAAGGGCACTAATATAACGCCTGAAAATTGGTTTTGAGGGCACCTGCACAATAATGTGTTATTTTATATCNNAATGATAATAGAACACCTTTTGCTTAAGAAACGGATAGAATTAATAATGTTATCTTGTTCAGTCTGTAAGTCCTAGAGGTAAATTTTTTGGTATAGGAAAGGGCATGGCACTGACAAAAAAGGGCATAGTGCTTCAGAAAAAAGGCATGGCGCAGCGCCATGCTATGTTGCTCTAGATTCAACACTATTAACATGTGACAGTTAGTATATTTCGGATGTCTATATGTTTCCGTCTTCAACAAAAAGTAATCACTTCAAATCCTCTAAAATTGTTGTCAAGACTGCGTGTGAAAAATTTGTAATGTATGTTTCAAAACAGAAACAAAACCACATGATGGCTGAATATGAAGGGAGGCATCACATGCTAGCTGAGCTTAAAGGGAGGCACATTTTCATAATACATAAGATTGTACTATTCCGGAAATGCTGCTACATAAATTAAATCTGTTTCTCCTTGATGCTTGTGTGCAATTCTCTCTCACAGGGAGTACCTACCAGTGGTGTATTTGTTATGGTTTTTGGCATGAATTACACCATCATTCCTTCTCTCTTAGCTAAGGTAAATCCTGCAGCACCACAATCTCCAAAACAAATTATTACTGTCTATGCTGGCACTGATTCAAGAATGCATCTCTGTGGCACTAAAATAGGTGTTTGCCTGCCAAGAAAATCTATTTCTCACATAATTACCAGTGCAAGACCGAGCTTCCCAGTGAAAGTCTACAGTGAGGGATTTTTCTGTTTTACATGTACACTGTGGCATCAGTACTTTCACAAACTATATGACATCATGCCATTGTAGTCTTCGTTTTGTGTGTCGAAAGTCTAGATACAATGTGGGTGACCCTCATAGAGAGAAAACAGTCTTTAACAATTACTGTAACTATTCAAGTATTTCTTCCTTCTAAATGGATAAGGAATTATGCTAAAGTCAAGTTACCATCATTGTGGGTACATGTAAGGAAACTGGACCTAGGTACAAAGATTCAAAATCTAGGACTCGGCAATATTTAAGAGAAAATTGTGGAGCCTCCATGGCCAGCATGTCTGACTTCGAATAGAAGGGTTCGGGGTTCGAATCCACAGAGCGCCACTGCGGTTGGCTGCCCCTACATGTATCTTTTGGATGAGACAGTATAAACTAAGGTCCCCTGTCACAGTAGGTGTTGGCATGTTAAAAAACCATCCCTGCTCTACGGTCATAAGTGCCGAGCAGAGGCAAAATTTGTCGACCCTAAAGGCACATGGTTACTTTTCTGTATGAGTGAAATATTCTTGGGTGGGACGTTAAACAACAATACAACAACGACAACAGAGAAAATTGCTTCTTTTTCCTCAGTAGAATTTTTCTATTCTACATGTGTATAAATGAATGAATAATTCTGCAAGTCTTCTGTTTTGTGCTGTTGAGGATTGCAATTTGTTAAAAAGAATAATGTGTTTAACAACCAAAGCCATAGAATTTATATTACCTATTAACATAGGCCTACACACATTTGGATTGTTGGTTCCCTTAACTTACATGTATTCTTACAGACAAACCCGATTTGTTTCATCATGTTTTGTACCTGTGACAATGACTGTAGGCCCCTATCAAATTACAAACAAAGTAATACATGTATATGAAGAACTTGCATGTATCCTAAAATCAGGGTTTGTCCTGTTTCCGCAAGGTCTCAGTCCCGAAGGAATGGGCATAATATGAAAAGTCTTCGCTTGTACATGTACATGTAAGTTGTATCAAGCATAGTTACAATGCGTGGCAAGTCTGACGGTCCAGTGGAATAAACGGGTCTTTCATTTACCAATTCTGTTTATGTATACATTATATGTACTATGATTTAGTTTAGTAACAACATTAAGTATGATCTGTGTTTGGATAATATTGCCTGAAGCAGTGCATTGGAACGGCTGATAGTCAATACACATCATGGTATCATGTACTAGACCATCCATCATGGAGATTGGCCATCTGTCATATCTGACATTGATGTATAGATTCAACCTTCCTGTCCCTATAGTACAATCCAACAGATGGCCTTTTATGGGAACACCAATCAGTATTAAAGTCCATATATGTTATAATAACACATATCCACCTAGTTTTGGCCATATTGCATCATGCTTAGAGGTCCATCCTAGGCAGTCAACAGTTTTATTATTAAAGTCCAAGGCCTAGGCCTCATGTATAAAACAAGAGAACTACTCCAGTCTCCAAACTCCACTCACTTTTGCTGGACTCTGAAACCTGATTATGGTCAAATTGAAAAAGACTGAAATAAAAAATAAATTCAGTTATTATTTTTCCAGACCCTTTATTTGATAATAATAATAATCAACCTAGTTAAGAAGTGATATGATTGCTAGAGGGCCATATGCTTGACTATCATGTTTTATGTCGCTTTGTAGGCCTGAGGAACTGGAAGAGAATGAGGCTCTCTCAGAAGTCGTGAAAGCAACAAACAGAAATAATATATAAGTTATGTCTATGTATGACAAATAGTAGCTAAGGCTATAACATGTTCTTCACATCTGGGGCTGCACAGTGCCATCATTCTTATGACGTCTTGTATCCATCATCACTGATGGTCCCTCTGGTTATATGTTCTTTATATACATAAACTTACCTTGCTCTCTCTCTCTGGAGTTGTTTCTGTCCCCTGTACTAAATTATCTACAGAAAATATAGTAATGCTTTGTGCATACAAGTAAATAGCTATATATAAATGTACATGTGCATTTTGTACATGTTGTACATGCTATGTTGATAGTTTTACTACCTTTCTTTCAATTTCAATATTTGTATAAAGTAAATTGCATGCAAACCGTAAAGTTAAACAAAATAAATATGAAGCTAACCATAAAGTGAAAAAAGTGATAGAAAAATGAACCATCAAAGCATACATGTAGTATACATTTTGAGACAAGGCATTTGAATTTTAACATTGATAGCAGGATATCACTTTATTAGAATTGTTCATCAAGGTTACCATGAATTAAGATTTTCAGTTGCTGTCCTAGAATTAATTTTTGATACTATATCTGAACAAGGAAGCTGGTGCCTATTCTTATCACGTACATGTATGTACTACAAGATGGCCGCTTCACCACCATGTACATGTATAATGATAGTATAGCTTTCATCGTCAGATATTGAGATTCAGACTTGGGGGAAAAATGAACTAGATCTCCTGTAGCAGGGAATGACTTAAACTCCACACCAACAGAGGTGGAATCTTAAAATAATCCATACACACTTATATATTACATATGGTATTCTGTTCCATCCGCATATAATCTACATGTACGTAAGGTGACACACCCAAAACAATGTCTGCTCAGAATGAAAAACGCCTCATACAACTTATGGCTTGTTTTATTCTTTCACCGTTCTAGATTAATATATTCCAGGTTACTTGATGGTAGGTAGTAAGGATCCACGATTATTTTGTCAGCGTCAGGCAATTTTTGTACTGACATCTTTGTGAAATGCTAAATGCTACTTTAACAAACCCAGTGTCGGCCATATTGGATCTCATTATGAACAAAAGAAAGGCGATTTTAATACCCAAATTGTAGATTTAATAACCTCATAGTGCAGGGCTACTAATCCAGTTAACTGTGTATTTTCCATATTGTTGTATATTTTAATAACAGATTTGTGATATAGTAGTTTTCCCAGTATTTTCCTCTTTCTCAATGCCAGTCACTGTACAATATACTCTGTTAAGGTCCCCAGATATCCAGGCCAGCTTAGTTGAGCTATTCATCTGCAGAAGATCACCTGAGAGTGAGTCATACTGGAAGGTTCCAATCAGACAGGGAGAGCAGGCTGTTCTTTAATACTTCACTTCCCTTAGTTTGTCATTGCTTCAACATGTCAGTAATGCTGGTGTACCCTATACATACAATAGACTCTTATTGTTATTGCCAACTCAGCAGAGAATGCAGACATGATTAAGTGATAGCAGCCTTTGTGCAGATCAAGACAAGAATGCCCTTGGTCTATTTACAGCTGGCAAGCTTTATAATTAGTTGGCAGGCAGCCAACTTTATGGCTTTTATCTCTGTTTACACTGAACAGCCATGGTAAAAGGGTTTATATTGAATAGGACACAGTGTACTTGCCAAATAAAGAAAAATTCTAATCAATAATCTCCCAGTCCTAGGTTACAGTTTAATGTTTGTTAGACATTTCTACAGGGTGTAAAACTGAAGGGAAATTACGAATGAGAAAAACTGGATGGAAATCAAATCCAGTGTTCACCAGTAGAAAAAAATACAATGTTATACAGTCGTTGTAAATGTAACACATGTAAAGATGTATAGAGATCTCCTTGTGTCAATGTATAAAACTGTATTACAGTAAACTACTAGGCAGCCATTTTGAAATGAAATAAAGAACTTGAGTTTGCTACAGTGTATACATTGTATATACATGTATACACACATATACATTGTACATGCTGATTAAAATGACTGGATATTGATAGCTAGTAAGAAATTAAGCTGAGTTTTATTTTTATTATGGATTTATCCAACTGTCAAAAATATAAAGAATTGTTCATTCAACTAACATTAAATATGGGCACATTGTATTGTTCATACAAATAAAATAGAGTTTTTACACACATATTTTATCCCTTCTAAACCACTCTATTTGAAAGATGAAATGGTTCTTAACTTCCTCATTTTGTATCCAAAGTGAAATAAAACTTACAAGAACAACACCCAGGCCTGACGTATAATTACTGAGTGGATGTGGGACTTACAAGAACCAGTCAAAAGTGTGTGTTAGGTGTTTTACAGTTTGAATTTGTCTGAATGTGAATAACATATAGGCTGTAACATGTGTCACAGCATGTATGAAGGATACACTAACGATTAAATCTACTGTGTACAGCATTTGTAGTTAGAAGGTTCGTATTTGATTATTCGTATATTATCGTATTTTATATTCCTATGAGCCATGAGAGCGTGTCTGGTTTGTTCTCCCACAGTTGTTGTAATAAAAGCTGAACAGAGGGAATTGCAATTTGATAGTCAAATTGTACCAAACAATGGAAAGCCATTATCAAGATGAGTGCTGTGTTATTCAAGCATAGATACAGGGTTATGGGGCATACCAGTACAGTAATAATTTTTCTTTGCTGTGATCAAGCTTGACAAGTGGGTCGTATCAAGAGTCATTTTTACCCCATTTATACATTGAGATAGGAAATGTACATGTATGTCCTGCTTGGCAAAGTGCCATCTATTTTTGATTGTTTAAAGCTTGGAACATTGACAAGTCACATGATAGCAAATCTCCCCTTAGGCTAATATTTTATTGAACACAAACAACTTACCACTAAAATGGGAAAAGTCAATATGATCTGGATTTTACACTTAGACAAAGTCTCTATTGTTCTCAACATTAAAATATGACAAAGAATCTAAAATCAATAATATTGGAAGGCTTGCCACAAAAGAAACATGAGATTAAGTTTTTGTTCAACTTTCTATCATCATTGAGGAAAATTTTTCTTTTCAATTATGTCTTGGCTTGTACACAATTTATACAGTAAAAATGGACGTCTCTATAGGGCACAGACAAAGAATTTCTATGGTGTTAAATGGTTTACACGACTGAAAACATAAATTCAAAATTGTTCCCCTCCTTTACTGATCTAGAATCATGCACACATTGTGAATAAATCCTAAATTTGGATGTATTGTTAACTTGTATTCTTACAGAGTATGTAGGCCTTCCACAAATGTTGACTCTTGATACGAAAAGTAGGGTTAGGTCCAAAGTACAATAATACATGTACATTTAAATAACAAGCATTGCTAGAGCCTTGGTTAGTCATCTGAGAAAGTTTGCAAGTTTCTGCCTGAAGGCTGCTGGTCAGTCTAGGAATAGTCTTCTGAGGATCTCTTCCAGTTTCTCTGTAAACCAGGTTCTCTCGTCCACCAATAAAAAATGACAGCATGTGATACTGGTGGCTGATTGTGGCATAAACCAGATACAGTGTCTCTGTTTTTGACATTGTTTTTTTTTTGTCAGTGTCTTCCCTTCATTTTATTTGAACAGGCTTTAAAATAAATCAAACAGGCTAAGAAGGGGGTCTGGGGGCAAATTTAAGAGGCAGAGAAAGGGGAACTTGGGTTTTTCCCCTGCAGAAAATTTTGAAACTTAGTTTGAAACGGTCAATTTGGCAGCCAACCGGTTCTTAGGGAAAACACTGTTTGTGTGTTTGATTCTGAAGTACACCACATAATATGCACTGGATTATGTGCCATTGCTAAGTTCAAGATGAAGATTATCTTGCATGGTCTTTGCTCAGCCAGTAATACCCTAAGATGAAGTGTTTTGTTGATAAGTGATCAAGTAGATACAGTTGAAGAAAGTCCAAAATTTAGATGTCATAATCTGACTATACTCAAGTTTTATTTTTATCAGATTTCAAAATGGCGGAATGTAAATTTACCCTTTTCACCTTCATACATGTACGTTGATAACTATACACTACACATTTAATGGTACATGAGAGCATCTTGAATATTTTAGTAATAAAATATCCAGTTTTAAAAGGAATATTCTTATTACACTGTAATTGAATTCTTTGTAAATGAGCAAATTTGTTCTTACTAGACCTTTATTTCTACCATATGGTATTATCGATATTATAATGATTATATGTACATGTTACATGTTATTGTATATGGATACTTCTTTAGATGAGACAGTAAATTAGGATTGAAATTACATGTATAAACAGTTTAAACCATGTTCTGTACCGGGTACATACATGTATGATACAATTCACAATACATTTGGATATTGATTAGTTCAAAATCTGCTAAAAAATGACACAGAATTGCTCAACATAACTCATGAATTCCAAGATCTAGGAAATAACCATTGTTAAGATTTTCTAAATCAGGTTTGTCTTTTGATCGGATAATCGAGTGTGTGTACATATGACAATTTATATGCAGTCTGATGTTAAGTACAGTGGAGCCTCATTAATCTAGACACTTTTGTCCTCAAGGAAATTGTCCGGATACATGAAACGTCCGGTTTACTGAAACATACATATTATGATGACTAATGCAATTTGAAAATCTGTGCCCAAGAAATGTCCGGAAGGTGAAGCATCTGCATTATTGGTGTCCAGATTATTGAGGCTCGACTGTTTATTATGTAACGAACAATGGGGAACATGATAATGTTTTACAATTACTTTTAGAGGTCGCCACCAAATGCACTTGTCTTATAGATCAGAAAAAGTGATTTTAGAGCACATTAAACAATACTACCACTAATAAAATAGAAAAACAAACTTGTTTCATACCATAGTCATTCACGTGTCCTTGTCTTTTTATTTTCAGATATGGAAAAATTCAAAGTGTAAAATTTCATAAAAAAGACAATGAGGAAGGTACTTCTGCGACTGTTGCATTTGGGGATATAAAATCGGCTTCAAAGGCTCATGGAAGTGAAAATCGGCTAGAGGGAAACTTACTGGAAACTGCCTACAATGAAGGCTCAGTGTCGGGCAGTGCCGTGACTCGGACATTAGAACCGCCACCAGCAAGGACAGGATTTAGTCGTCCATACAGTAACAGGACTAAGGGGTAAGTGATACTGCTGTAAAAGTCATTATTGTACAGTGAAATCTGCTTGTAAGGCATCCTGGTTACAGAAAGTTATTTTTTGTTGTCAATTTGCTGTTGTTGCTTTCATTCACAAATCAGCCTAAATACATGTATAGTGACTCATTCCCTTTGAAAACTGCTCATGTTGGGTACTTAGGAAATCTTTATGTAAGTATTTCACTGTATTGGTAGGCCTACTCCATTCCTACTAAGTCCGCTTTAGTTGTGTTCTTTGAGGTCTTTATTATAAGATTTTACTGTATGCTTACTCCCTTCCTACTCAGTGTGGTTTAGTTATGTGGTTATGAGTTTTAAAGCAGATGTTACGATATCCCCACTCCCTTCATAAAAAGCAGTGTTCACACCACACAGTAAAGTTTTAGCAAAATGCTAAAAAAATTATAAATTGGCTCAAAATTATTTTTTTTGCTAATCATTTTGCTCAAAGGATATTGCTGATTGTTTTGTGATGCCCAGGGGAGAATTATCTCTGTGTTAATTCTTTCACCACTGCAGACCATACTACTTTGATAATTAGGGATGAAAGAGTTTATATATTGGTAAAATAAAGGTAATATCTCATCTCTTCCATGCCTACTTTAGGTTTAACTATGGTTTTGCTCAGTAAAATTTTATTCGGCTCAATCAAATCTAATTTGGCTAAACTTTGGGCTAAAAAATTGAAACCCTGGTGTGAACCCTGTAAAGTCTGGTTGAGTTGTGTCCTTCGGGGGTCTTGATGTACCGATTTCACTGTAGCATGTATCCCTTTGTATAAAGTCTTGTTTGGGGGTCTTTCTGGACAGGTTTCACTGTTCATTGTAGTATTTGTACTTGTAAAGTCAACAGGTGAGATTACTGCTATGAAGAATGTTACCAATTTTACACCATTTGAAGTGTTAATTGAGATGAGTCACACAATCAACCATATATACAATGATGAGGGCTTAAAGGGTACTCATTTTATCACTTGAATTCATGCTCTCTATTTTTCAAATACTTTCACACGGATCATACTTCTGACATCTGAACTTGTGTCCCTGTGCATGTAATTGCAATATTTTGTTTCTTTTTATCAAAGCCTCTAGATTTACAGAAAAAAAAATAACATTCAGCAGCAATTAATGAATTTGTATTCAAATGTATTCATGGATTTTTCCACCTACGGATTAATGTTTTTTTGGAGCCTACTTAACTTTAATAGCACAGATTTGGATTTATGCAGTGTTTAATAGTGCTTTTCAGTATTGACATTTTCTGTTTCTCAATTTTCTGTTCATTTTACTGCCATTATGCTTTTTCTTGTGGATTGATTGTTGGATTAGAGCTCCCCAAAGGAAAAGGCTGCAAAATGCTGTCAAAGTTAATACATGTACATTCAAAGTAAAAATTACATATTTGGATGTATTTAGATTCTGACGAGTCTTGCTGAGGAAATTTTACAAAAGGAGGAGATCAATATTATTTCATATTCCACTGTTAGCTCTTTAGTAGTACGACATATCTGTTGACTGGACAGTGGTGTTTAAGTTGTTCCTATTTCTCATGGATT
>JACSZP010045164.1:0-11260 GCA_016161895.1 Pinna nobilis | reverse complement strand
ATAATTGAATTTTCGATACACCCCGCATTCCTGGCGGTACAGTGATGTGTGGACAAACTTATAACACGATAAGAATGTTGACTGTTGCAAATGGGCAAAATAATGATGAGCAACATGTCCTGGTACATCACAGTGAGATATATTGTTAAAACAAAGGTGTGACGATACCTTCACAGAACTCAGTCATATGGTAACAGCATAGCTGTAACATATCCATGCCTTATCTTGCGTATCCTCTGCTCTTGGTTTACTGGTCAAGTAAATACCAACTGAATCTGTATTCTATTATCAAGACCCATACTATATCAAAGCCTAGCACAGAACTAGATACTGTGTTGTATTGTCTATTCGGTGTCCCTGTGTTTCTACCATGGAAGTCACTCTTCGGGTTCAACCTCACCTAGCCGGTGGAAATATGTCCAGAAAAAAAACTCAACAGAACGAAGTCTTCATTTACCGAAAGTTTGTTGTATGGAGTTTTGTAGGTAAGTAGGTAGGTTAAAATAGAACTGATTTACCTGTGTTCTGCTTTCCCCCATAAAAAGTCATATTCATACATAAACATGACGGGTATGAAATTGTGTTACATTTTAAGAATCGCTTACTTACCGAGGTCAAACACCAGGGACATTAATAAAAACATGAATATCACCATTTTGAAGCTTTGAAGTATATTACTATTGCATGTGACTTCAAATGACCTCAGTAGATAAGAATATTGAATGTAGGTTGATAAATACAAAGATTACTAATACACTCCCTTTATCAAGGACAAATTATTGTCAATCTTAAGATATGTCCGGGAACTGTGTCTGCATGACTAAGTTCAATTCTTTTGTAAATAACAGTAAATAGACTCAGAATTACCATTATTGTCATTACTAATATGTCTTAATTTTCTACAGTCGAACCCAATTAATCCGAACGCCAAAAAATCCAGGTCCTGACGGTCCGGACGAAATTTATTAGGAACAAATTTGTTAAAATTGCATAGTCAGTCATAGTCAGTATAATAATAAAGTATAAGTAATCCGGATGCTTCGTTTATCTGGAAAATTTGGTCGGGAACAGGAGAGTCCGGATTCAGGATGCTCCACTGTATCGCAGTATAATTTTAAATATCATAATCATTATCATCATCATCATCATCATCATCATCATCATCATCATCATCATCATCAATTAAATTATTAATTAAATTATTAATTAAATTATTTATTAAATTATTAATTAAATATTATTATTATTATTAGTATTATTATTATTATTATTATTATTATTGTGACCGCAATGGCTGAGTGGTTAGCGTGTTCGAATCGAAGAGTCCGGGGTTCGAATTAGCACAGCGACACACTGCGGTTGGCCATCCCTATCTTTCGGATGAGACAGTAAAAACTGAGGTCCCATGTCACAGTAGGTGTTGGCACGTTAAAGAACCCTCCCTGCACTACGGCCAGCAGTGCCGAACATGGGCAATTTTTTTCGCCCTTCACACGGTGACGTCTCCATATGAGTGAAGTATTCTTGAGTGGGACGTTAAAAAACAATACAAAATTATTATTATTATTATAATTATTATTATTATTATTATTGTTGTTGTTGTTGTTGTTGTTGTTGTTGTTGTTGTTGTTGTTGTTACCCCAAGCATCTACCGAGTCCCCTATAGTGAGCAGCTTATCTGTCATCCGTTCCATACAATGAGCACATTTCTTTGCTAGGCTATATCACAGTTATTCATGTTTATGTCTAAGCATGGTTTCATTTTGATATTCCTTTTTGTCTAAGAGGTGGTCCATGACTTTTCTCAAGGTCACTTTCCATTTTCAAGGTCACGATAGGTATACAACAAGATCTGGTTTTCCGGCTTAGTGTCTAGTGTTTATGGATCGCTCTCAACAAAACATATATCTAGAGATATGTGATCTAAATTAAAGTTCGTATACTTTTTATCATTAAAAGATGTTCTGTTACTTATTTATGTTAATTAGCTTCAACGGTTTCTGTATTTTAACTTAAATAGATCTTGATAAATACAGCTGAACCTCACATAAACACTACTTCACTCAGAATACCACATCAAAATTAAAACAATTAACAGTCAATCTCTTGTTGAATTTCTCCAGACCCTCACTTAAGGGGAAAAATTTCAAGTCCGACCATTTGGAGTTATGTAGGTCGATGAAATGATAATGTTGTTTTGGTTGTATTCTTGTTTACCATCCCATTCAGGAATCTTTCACTTATATGGAGATGTCACCATGTACCTATGCTCGGCACTTACGGTCGTAACGTGCTGACACCTACTGTGACACCTCGATATATACTGTATTATCCGAAAGACATGAAATCCAACTGCAGTGTGGCTTGGGCTGGAAGCCCGGACCTCATGATCTGGAGTCGAACACACTAACCACTAAGCCAAAGCGACCCTGAGGTGATTCATATAGTGAGTTTGCACCATATCTGGGCAGATAAAAGTGATAGTGAAAAGGGACAAAATTGAATGTTAACAGTTGTTTAATTTTTTTTTCAATGATCAATACGATATTTCATCAGATTGCAGTCACATACATATACAACAAACAAATACTGACTAATGACCATCAATAAGATCAACGTATTACAGGGTGGTGTCACTGTCGTTGAAAAGTTTCATCAAGTGTCCTTTGTTTGCAGCAGCCGTCGTGGATCTGTGGTAGTGTATTCGCCCTCAGAGCTTTAGTGAGTCGTGAGTAGTGGATTCGATTCCGATCGGTCAACGCGAGTAGATTTTCCTGTCCTTTAGAAGAGACAGTAAAATTCAACCTCCAGTATAACAGCAGCTGTTGGTGCATTAAAAACCCCTCATTACTCAATATCCATGGATGCCGAAGAGGGCAAGCATGTAGCCCCTCAATGGCATCCGATGACGTCTATTTATAAATGTAAAGTTCCTGCATTTAGTGGACAATAAACAATAGTACAAGAACAGCAGCAACTATCAACAGAAAAGAATTACACTGGGCCACAGTAGTCTAGGAATTATATGTCACCACAGTCCTCAAGATTCCGGTGGCGGTCAGTTATCCAAGATTGGTGGATTGGATCATCAGCATTTCACAGTAAAGTGTCACACTTTCTCATATAATCAGTGTCGGTTCTAAAGAGAATCCATCGTACAGTTAATATGGCGACCTCAATAGTGCCACTCTAAGACACGTAGACTGCCGAGTATTTGGATCTTATGTGGTCTTTCTGATCTGGAGCTCTTGTCGTCTTAAGTATGCAATGCGGAATCGGAGGTGTTCTCTAATCTTGAATTACAATTTTACAATACATTTGTGCTAAATATAATCTGACTCCGAGCAATAACAAATCACTTGGCATCAATATTGAAGTGACGGTGGCAAGTAAGGTGATGGAAAGATAAAGGGATATATAAGCAGGTATAGAAAGGTTGTTACTTACCGGATGGGGTGGTAAAATAAATTTAGTCTGATTTGAATTCGTTACACCAGTTTAGTATATATAAAAGAACATTGTCCACTGTGAGTTCACTGCATTTCTTTTGGGCGACTGGTGTTTAATTCTATTTTTTACCCGGTGCTTATGTATCCAGAAAGAGACCACCGGCATTCTGCAAGTAAACTGTCAAACTTTCTGACATCAAGCTAAGTTCCAGTGGGGCTCGAGCCCGCGATGGCTAGAGTTGAGAGGTTCAGTGGTTAAAAGCGCAATGCTCTAACCTTTAATCATTCGGCCACGGAAATCCTTTGAACATTTGTTATAATAGTATTGCAGTAGTACTGGACCATTTACAGTGATGGTTATTTAGCTTATCACGCTAACCTCTAGTAACGCAGGTTTGGTTCTTATATTTGAAGTACGAGGAATAAAACATCAAAAGATGTCTGGCATGACAACGACAGTGTGTTCTCATGTCAACAACATAGTTATCACAACCTTAAACATTTGAACCTTGACAAATGGCTTTTATTTTCAAAGGCAAGAGTGATTGTATGTACGTACGCATCAATCTTTTCGATCAAACCGATCCTTATCATGTGAATGGAAGCGAATTATCGAATACCTGGAGCCAAAATCTAGAACACTCCGCCTTATGGTAAAGTCACAACACATTGTCTTACCAAATGACGAGTAAAGTAACAACTGTGACTCAATCATAACAATGACACAATGTAGGAAGTAGACAAACCTTAAATAGTTAACTTAAGTAGGCTTACCGGCCTTTAGCCAGCCACTGGACATTTGAGGCGAAGGCGCAGGATAGAATCCTAAAAACTGAAGCCGCGTGCAACAGTAAGTATTGAAAAGCTAAAGATCCCCCACTGCTTAATGTTCAATACTCCCGGGCCGAAGCTAAAATCTGTGAGCCATTCTTCAGACTCGTTGTGGCTGCCAAAGCAGTGAAAGATTACCCAGCAATTGGTCGTTAAATAGTAATAGGACGTTAAACAGCAGTAGAACACTAATTTTCATCTCTCGTCAACAGACTCACAAAATTCAAACAAAATAGTTCATTGACGCAAGCACCAACTGTTTCGGTCGGGATATGTAATACATTGTATATGCAGTTTATTACGTTGGTGGCATATTGATGTATTACTATGGCATTAAACTTTTACCAATGAATATTTCTTTCCAGAGAGAGGACATTTCTCCTTTCTCCCATACTTATACCTCTTATTAATTTACTTTTGGGTTGTAAATATATGATAAAGATATAAAGGTGTCACAGTAACTCCTCACTCTTTTTGTTTATTTTTTTCTTCTTCTTCTTCTTTTTAGCCTGTATGAATGTTGTATGCTCAGTAGTTCAGTTTGGAACATGGGAACAGATATGTAGCCCTTTACCAGCACTCAGTTACGTGTGCATATAAGTGAAGATTCTTGCCAAGAGGATAAAAACAAATAACAACAAAACAGCATTCAATGACGCAAAAGATATCGAAGTCCAATTCAATAGTAGATCTAGATCTTATATTGATAATAAAATGTCATATAAATGAGAATAACCAGTAACACTTCTGTATGGTTTCTTTTATTAAGAACCAGTCAAAATGAGTGATAAATATGAATGCAACCAATGGCAATCCATGTTGCTATGAGGTATTTTCTAATATATATGTCATACTACGGACCGATATAGTCTAGATCCCGATCAGAATTTCTCTCACTTGGTTCTCACGTGTCCTGTTAAGAGTAAAATTAGTACTCACAGACAAGCCAGCTTACAATACAGGTTGGTATTATAAAACTGGCCTACTGACTATACCAACAGATGATGTGAAACAAGCAAGGTAAAAATATCCACAGATAGATTAATACTGACCAGGTAGCATTACCCAAAATTAATATAACCCCAAGATAAAAATCAATGTCAATGCATTTACAGAATAAATTAAATTGTCAAAAGATCACCGAAACAAGACAATCATCGTTGAGGATTCGGGTTCATCTGAACTTAGTATGACGCGGAAAAATAACTATATAAACTAAAACAATATTGAAAGAGATGAAAAAGACTGATACAGTCTAATCTGTTTTAAGAGACCGTCGGAGGGAAGGAGCAAAAAGGGTTATATATGACAGGTAGTCTCTCAATTCAGGTGATTTATATAGGAAAAAGCCATTTTGGGACCCATACATTTAGGTCATATAAGACAAGCAATTCTTTAATTCAGTGGGTCACTTAGGCAGGTTAGACTGTGCAACAAAACAACAACAATCGGCATCTGTTATCTGTTCCCAAGCTAGTGATTGATCCACCACAATACACTAGGGATTAGGCAGCTTTAAGACATAGGATTCTTGATTACTGTCGACTGTAAGAATCCCCATAAGATCACCTTATGTTTGATGAGGACACACATGAGAATAGAGAATATATCTTATATTATTCTTGCAATCTACACTGAAAATTGAAAAATAACTAAATCTAAGAGAACATTTTCTCCCACATCGGTTTAGTTTTAAATGCAACAGCGACACATGCACCTGCTAGAACGAATGGCCCGATTACTTTTAGTTTCTTCCACATCAAATACCTGACAAAATCCAAAAATTGATTGCGAAGCTTTTGAACAGACTTGCGTTTTGACAACCTATTGTAATAGTTGTACACCAGAGGCCGTTTATGTGCACTGAAAAAATGTTCATCAACGCCTATGAAAGTCAGTCTATCAAGTAGTACAGTAAGGTAAATATCAGCCGCTGTGAACCGCGCACTGACTAACCAAGCATCCGGAACTCCTTGTTCTGAAAGATAAATGGGAATAAGAGATTACCAAGATATACAAACTGAAATATATTTACAATAGGACGGTAATAAGAGTATATAATAAGATCATGATGCATCTTACTAGATCCTGAATCAAATGACGTTCATTCCAAATACATTTATCAGCAGTGGTATAGAACAAGATGGAAATATGTAGACAATTAAGATCACTACAGCTTGATACTGGGCACGTCTGATCTGTTCTACTTAAATTACCTCTCAAGAATATAACACATATATGTACTTATGAATTCTAAAAATCTTAGTTGTTGACTATCAGCAGAAGTTTAGCAGAAACATCCAAGATATCATGATACCTCTGCGGTTGGGAAAGTACATGTCGGTCACACCAGAAAATAAGTCATATATTAACGAGAAAGTTATGCAAATTAAATGACACAAACAAAGGCGGTATATTTTTGAAGTCTGTAGAATAATCAGAGATAACCACCGACAAACATAATCTTGATACTAGGGATGCCAAGAAATAAAAAAAACAAACAAATCTGACCTAATCGTGTCCGTTCAAGTTGCTTTTCAATTTTGTCCATTAGCCCATTTACGTCAGCAAATATGTTTTGCATGTCTTCTTTTGTGATGTCAATAAGTGCGGGGTGAGTTCGCGCGTTTGCCTTGGCCATCATTTTATCTCGAACCTCGGGATTTTTCTCAGCCAATGCTTTCTTTTTCATTTTGTCGAGAGCCAAGCTCACTTTCTTTCTCATTGCTGGAAGATAAATAGATCGTGAAATATGTTTCAAACCATTTGAAAGAAGATAAAAAGACAAGGTTGATTCTGTAATAATAGCACATGATGTTTGTTCAACGTTATAATTATATATACATGTATTACTGCAACTATTTTATGGTTAAATTAAATTGGTCGGTTGTATTGTTGTTTAAAGTCTCATTCAAGAATATTTTGCTTATATGGAGACGTCACCGTGTGTCAGTGAAGGAAGACAAATCTCGCTAAGCTTGGCATTTATGGATAGTGGAAGGGAAAGGTTGTTTAAAGTGCCGACACCTACTGTGACACGGCACCGCAGCGTGGTTCGGATTCGAACGTTCAACCTCGCGATCAGAAGGCTAACACGCACACTTGGCTTCGGCGGCCCCCGAAATTAAGTTGATAAGGACAGCAGAAAATAAGATTTAATCTAAGCAATTTTCTCCAGTACAATGATTGATATCTACGGTCCCGAGCCAATTCACCGAGCCTCGACTTTTATTATTTTCCTCAAAGTACAGAAATTCAATTATCTGGCAGCTGACACGCCTGTGGCCGGTAACAAGGACAATATAACTGTTGTAGTAGTGTCCGGTTACAAGGACAATATAACAGTTGTAGCAGTGTCCGGTTACAAGGACAAAATTAGTTGTAGCAGTGTCCGGTTACAAGGACAATATCACAGTTGGTGAAGTGCCCGGTTACAAGGACAATATGACAGTTGTAGCAGTGTCCGGTTACAAGGACAATATTACTGTTGCAGCAGTATCCGGTTACAAGGACAATATTACAGTTGTAGCAGTGTCCGATTACAAAGACAATATTACAGTTGTAGCAGTGTCCGGTTACAAGGACAATATCAAAGTTGCAGCTGTGTCCGGTTACATGGACAATATTACAGTTGTAGCAGTGTCCGGTTACAAGGACAATATCAAAGTTGTAACTGTGTCCGGTTACAAGGACAATATGACAGTTGAAGCAGTGTCCGATTACAAGGACAATATCAAAGTTGTAGCTGTGTCCGGTTACAAGGACAATATGACAGTTGAAGCAGTGTCCGGTTACAAGTACAAAATTACAGTTGTAGCAGTGTCCGGTTACAAGGACAATATAACTGTTGTAGGAGTGTCCGGTTACAAGGACAATATGACAGTTGTAGCAGTATCCGGTTACAAGGACAATATCAAAGTTGTAGCTGTGTCCGGTTACAAGGACAATATTACAGTTGTAGCAGTATCCGGTTACAAGGACAAGATAAAAGTTGTAGCTGTGTCCGGTTACATGGACAATATTACAGTTGTAGCAGTGTCCGGTTACAAGAACAATATCAAAGTTGTAACTATGTCCGGTTACAAGGACAATATGACAGTTGAAGCAGTGTCCGATTACAAGGACAATATCAAAGTTGTAGCTGTGTCCGGTTACAAGGACAATATGACAGTTGAAGCAGTGTCCGGAAACAAGGACAATATTACAGTTGTAGCAGTGTCCGGTTACAAGGACAATATTTCAGTTGTAGCAGTGTCCGATTACAAAGACAATATTACAGTTGTAGAAGTGTCCGGTTACAAGGACAATATCAAAGTTGTAGGAGTATCCGGTTACAAGGACAATATTATAGTTGTAGCAGTGTCCGGTTACAAGGACAATATTACAGTTGTAGCGGTGTACGGTTACAAGGACAATATCACAATTGGTGAAGTGCCCGATTACAAGGACAATATTACAGTTGTAGCTGTGTCAGGTTACAAGGACAATATTATAGTTGTAGCAGTGTCCGGTTACAAGGACAATATGACAGTTCAAGCAGTGTCCGGAAACAAGGACAATATTACAGTTGTAGCAGTGTCCGGTTACAAGGACAATATTACAGTTGTAGCTGTGTCCGGTTACAAAGAAAATATCAAAGGTGTAGCTGTGTCCAGTTACAAGGACAATATTACAGTTGTAGCAGTGTCCGGTTATAAGGACAATATTAAAGTTGTAGCTGTGTCCGGTTACAAGGACAATATCAAAGTTGTAGCTGTGCCCGGTTACAAGGACAATATTATAGTTGTAGCAGTGTCCGGTTACAAGGACAATATTACAGTTGTAGCAGTGTCCGGTTGCAAGGACAATATGTCCGGTTACTAGGACAATATTAAAGTTGTAGCAAAAGAACCATCTTCGCTTTAGAATACTTCAGGTTAGTGAGGTGTTACATCTTAATTCTGTATCTTAATTCTGTAAATATAGACACTTTATATATGTTAGTTGGTCTATCCTGTAATGAAGATACAGGTATGAGGAAGGTGACATGTATATACTAAAACTTAATCTAATGCCCACCTGATCAATCTCAGAAAAACATCAGGCATCAGAAACAAGAGGCCCAAATGGGCCTATATCGCTCACCTGAGCAATATGAGCATAAGAAGAGATCAAAGACATTAGCTGATGTCCAAAGATGACTAAGTAAAATAAAACTGTCACAAACGCATCAAAAACTGATTTCCAAATGGAACCAATAACAACAACACTTCTTCACACATCCTTCTAGATCACTCAGATGCATTCCGTTTTTCATTATATACATTCCATCTGAGGAAGTTTCTCAATGGAGGGTACCCCCTCCCCAGACCCATTTGACCCACACCCTTTTTCAACCCCTGGGTGGATCCACCCAAAAATACAACACTTGTAGGGGAACAATAGTACTTTAACCCTGCCAAGTTTTATCAAAATTCCTGTAATGGTTTTAAACAAGAAGTCAAAATGAGGAAAACACACACACACCCCCTTCATTTTTTGTACTTAAGAAGAAATTCAATAAAATTTCAAAAATTGAATTACGGCAGTTTTTTCACGAGGATGTATTTGAAAACCTTAATCTACATATGTAATAGCATCTACACCATTTGATCAAGCAAACTGGTGAAATTACAAATGGAACAAAAAATACCAACAATTCTTCATACATCATTCTTGATCAACCAGATGCATTCGGTTTTTCATTCTATGCAGCCCTTCTGTAAAAGAAGTTTCTCAAAGGAGGGTAACCACCCGAACCTATTTGACCCGGCCACTTTTCCATCCCTAAGTGGATTCAACCAAAAAACAACAATACTTGGGGAGGATCATTAGTACATCAACCCTGCCAAGTTACATCAAAATCCCTGCAGTGGTTCTGAAGAAGAAGTTGAAAATGTGAAAAGTTAACGGATGGACAGGCGGACGGACGACGACGACGGATGATGCGCTATGACTATAGCTAACTTGAATCTTTGGTTTAGGTGAGCTAAAAACCGGCTTGTAGGGTGGAGTTGCCTTATGTTAAAGAGTGGGTGTGAATGTGTGTGTACCTTCTTTCGACATGTTTATCCCTAGATATTTCACAATCCATGGCAATTTCCAGCCGGTGACTGATAATTCAGGATTTTGTACGATGCCATAGGTTAGCTTGTCAACCTTTATTTCCATAAATTCCCTCCGAAATTGCGCTACGTCCCGACCTATTTGACACTCTGGTGAAGGTACAAGTTTGATCCCTGTGAATAAAGAGGTGATAGTAATAAAAAAACATATAACATTTTAGTACACGTCCATACCGTGTCAGATTTATATCTATACATCAATGGAATGCGGGGAAATGCAGTTGAAGCTTTATAAACGAATGTAGCCAGCAGAATTCCAAAATGTAGTTCAATCATATATAATACATCTCTGATTAAAGGTACACTTTGAATCGGTTAGCAAAAAGTTGTCATACACAAGATAACGTGAACAAGAATCGTGTACAATGGATATAATTAAGCGATTTACACATTCAAGATGGTCAAATCAACGTTTAATTGTCCACATGGACATGTTTTGTCAACGTACAGTAATTCGCCCTACTTGTAGGCATTGGTCGTGTCTGTTAAACTTGTGGGAAATGAATACACTGTGACCCGTAATCGTGTATTTTTTTTATTTTTTTAAACGACGATATCTATATATTGCGTGTATATTTTTGTATTTTATAATCTACATCCTCTGCTGGTGCAAATGTGATATTTCAATTTTTTAATTCTGTGAAGATGAAAAATGAGTCCAAATGTATCTTTAAATAAAGTACTATAAAACGATGCAGAAAAGTTCAAAGCTGAGACACACATTCTGAAAATATATAGAAGAAAGATATAATATATTAGATATGATAGTGTACAGAGACACCTGTGTAATCAGTGTACACGAGTACAAGTCCCATAACAGTGGCTCACCTGAGTAAG
>JACSZP010045143.1:0-14054 GCA_016161895.1 Pinna nobilis | reverse complement strand
TTTGTCAATCAATGGGCGCTGCCATATTGAATCGAAAACGAGGCGACGAAAATAGAAAATTTCTCAGTGCGACAAAAAATATAATACAGGAGAATACGGGGACCAAAAAGCATAAGATTTGCCAAATACATGCAGTAATAATTTATATTTCAAAATATATATGTATCAAGGGCGTAATAGATCTATTTCAACAAGTAACAATTAATTCTTACGCTAAAACTGTCGAAACTCTTTGCTGTTTACAATATTTAACGCTTCATTAATCATTACGCGGGGTTTTACATTTCACAATGCCATTCGATGCATCTCTAGGGTCAGACAACATGTAGATGCTTCGCAAAACGTCGTTTTTCAACCCCACCCACACAAATTTCATTCGGAGAAAAACCTAGAAATGTTCCGGACATTTCTCTGTGAGTTATCTCCCATACCATTTTCCGTCGCTACTGACACACACGTCTATAAAATTCGGGAGCATAAATAAAGACCTCACTAACGGTCGCCCTACGTCCGTTGTCTGCAAGATCATGGATATACATGTGCAAATCCCTTCACAACATTTTGATTACCCTGTTGAAGTTCAAGGAAAATTTTCATATCTGAAGATCTTATTGCTTGTACAATTTATTAAGATTATCATACGTACTTATATCTCAAATTACTCTTTTAGGAGGATGTTTCATGTGCAAGTTCGGAATGTAGGTATCAATTTCGAATCTGGCAAAGGACTACTTTCAGAAAGCAGTGTTCTTGACCTAATGAGAGAAAGTTGGAATTTACTTTCCCGTATTCTTCGTTTCCGCCAGGTACTCTGGATTCCTTTGTCAATAAAATAGGCATGTCAGTACACAATCTAGATAGGTTGTCCAGACATTTAACACATACCATCCTCCTCAAACGGTAATTTCAGATACAATTTTTTATTATTTCATATACTACCAACTCAATAGAAGGAACAAAATATGGCATACGTAGGGCAACAAACTGCGAATGGAGGTTTCTTTACCAGAAAAAATAATAAAAGGAGTACGTAGGATAATCTTAATACATTGTACAAGCAATAAGATCTTTTTAGATAATAAATATTTCTTTGAACTTCAACAGAGTAACCAAATTGTTCTGAACGGTTTTGCGCATGTGTATCCTTGATCTTGTAAACAACGGACTTAAGAAGACTGTTTGTCAGGTTTTCATTTGTGACTCTGAAAAAGGAAATCTTGTAGAGATGCGTACGTTTGGTACTGTAGCTGGTACACTTATATTTAAGTATTGCTTCTCCAATTCATTTGGGTTTTTCCCACAGTAAAATTATTAAAATAGGGATTGAATGAATTATACATTCATTTCAACTCAAATTGAAACGAATGTTAGTCTGATCACACAGTGTAATGCAATGCTTATAAATAAAATATATAAGAAAAAAACGTTTAACAATAAACATAAATTTTATTTGATTTAGTAAACACATCAGTCACGCTAGGTACCATCACAATGTGCTTGAATATAAGTGACGTCAATACTACGCAAAACGCTCTGAAATTATGAATGAGTGTGTGACGTCGCTATTACTCAAAGAACACCACCATCATTGAATGAATATCATGCGTCCATTTTCAATCTTATGAAATTAATATACTTGTTCAATAAATTCAATACTACATGAAAATGAATAATAAATAATCTACATATTCAATGGTTTTGTGTTTGTTACGTTTTTGGCAGTTCCTTTTATTTGGTAAACAAACAATTTAAAAGGTCGTTCTAGCGGCATTTGTACCGGCAATCAACTGGTTGTTACGCCATACAAAAAAAATGTTTCAACTAGAGTTGAAATGACTGGCAATAGCCAATCAAAACATCACAAACTGAAATATTTTAATTATTACTGAAAAACAAGAAAAGAAAGAGTATGTTATGAAAATGCATTTGAATTGTCATGCATATAAATGAAATAGATAAAAAAAATTGTAAAATATTACCAGTACCAGTAACATCCAGAAACATGGAAATTCACAAAAGGGGAAATAACTCCCATAAGGGTCGACCCTGCAATTTCGGCTCTTTCGACTTTTTTGTAGACCTTTGCGTGCTGAACATTTTTGCTTCTTTCACTTTCTCTCTATCTATTATACTTTTCAAGATAATGTAAAAAAACATCCAAAAACATGAAAAATCCACACAAACGGGAAATAACTCCCATAAGGGTCGACCCAGCAATTTCGACTCTATTGACTTTTTTGTAGATCTTTGCGTGCTGAACATTTTTGCTTTATTTTCTTTTACTCCATCTATTTTACTTTTCAAGATGATGTCAAAAACATCCAAAACCATTAAAAAAATTCACAAAAAGGGAAAAATAACTCCCATAAGGTCGACCAAGAAATTTCGGCTCTTTCAACTTTTTTGTAGACCTTTGCTTGCTGAACATTTTTGCTTCTTTCATTTTCTCTTCATCTATTATACATTTCAAGATAATGTCAAAAAAAAATAAAAAAAACATGAAAATTCCACAAAAAAGGGGAAATAACTCCCATAAGGGTCGACCCAGCAATTTCGACTCTATTGACTTTTTTGTAGACCTTTGCGTGCTGAACATTTTTGCTTCTTTCATTTTCTCTCTATCTATTATACTTTTCAAGATAATGTCAAAAACATGAAAAATCCACAAAAACGGGAATTGACTCACATAAGGGTCGACCTGGCAATTTTCACCAAAAGAAAATACTGGTAGTTTTTCGTAAACCGCTCATTTTGAGGTAACAATTTTTTTTCTAGCAATGATAATTTTGGAGATATATGCATTAAAGCAAAAATATCTGCTGACTCGTTCGTTCTATATATAGCAATAGCAGCCATGTTTGGTCCCAGCGTCTTTTCATTGGCAAACTTTGTGCAGTTTTACCTAGTTATACTTCCTATCAAGTTTGGTTCAAATTGACCCAATGGTTCTTGAGAAGAAGTAGAAAAGGTTGGAAATTTTATCAAGAAAACTTTAATTTTCTGTTTATTTAGGTGCTTGCGACCTTGACCTTTGACCTCATGACCTTGAAATTTTGTCAAAATGATACTTAAATGATTCCTAACAACTTTTTCATATATCTATGTGTACAAAAAACTTATCAGTTTTTAGTTATTTAACAATTTGTATTATAATTGTACCCCAAGATACTAAAGCACCCCCTAGTGGCTCGGTTATGGGCAGATTTCGTTTTCCTTTGCAAACTTTATAGATATTGACCTAACAATCATGTATACAAAATTTGAAAGTCACTCTATATTTGGTTCATGAGAAGAAGATTTTTAAAGATGTACCAAGTTTTAGTCCTTTTTGGCCCCTTTTGAGATCCCTATGGGTCCCAGCCCCTATTCTTTCGCACACTTTGTGCGGCTTTTCATGGGGATGTTACATACCAAGTTTGGTTAAAATTGGTCCCCTAGTTCTTGAGAAGAAGTTGAAAATGTGAAAAGTTAAAAGCCTGATGACACACGATGGACAACGACAGACAAAAGACGATCGTAATAGGTTACCCCGAGCTTTACTCAGGTGACCTAAAAAAGGGTACATAACTCAAATAAGGGCCGACCTGACAGTTTTGACTTTCATTAATTTTTTGTAGATCTTCGCATGCTGATCACTTTTACTCTATCTATTAAACTTTTCAAGATAACGTCACAAAACGTCAAAGACAATAAACAATCCACATAAAAGGGGAAATAACTCCCATAAAGGTTGACCCAGCAATTTCGCCCTATTGATTTTTTTGTAGATCTTTGCGTGCTGAACATTTTTGCTTCTTTCACTTTTACTCTATCTATTATACTTTTCAAGATAATGTCAAAAAACATCAAAGACAATGAACAATCCACATAAAAGGGGAAATAACTCCAATAAGGGTTGACCCAGCAATTTCGGCCCTAATGATCTTTTGAAGATCTTTGCATGCTGGACATTTTTGCTTCTTTTTCTTTTACTCTATCTATCATACTTTTTAAGATAATTTCAAAAAACAACCAAAGACATTAAAAAGAGGCCCAAGATGCCTTAAAGGTCACCCGAGTAATACATATTCAAATTTGGTTGAAATTGGCCAAATGGCTTTTGAGATGAAGTTTAAAATGTGAAATCCTTTAGTAACCCAATGGGAAATGTTTAAACCCAGGGCAGGGCCATAAATGACCCGAAGTCCTTTTCTTGAAAAAAACTACTTAGGATCTACGCCTCAAAAGAATGCTATATTCCAGAAATAATCTTATTTGGCTGTGTACTTTCAGAGAAGAAGATTTTTTAAAGTTGCAAAATTTCAACTTTTTTTGGCCGTAGAACAGAGCCATCTTTGGTCCCAGGAAGTCCTCTTAACCCAATGTTCATCCCTGGCAAATTTGGTTGAAAAAAAAACTAGAAAAGTTCAATATGTCTCAGCCAATCAGAGGCAATGGTGGCCATCTTGGATTTTGCATGGCCCCAAACAGTAACAACACTTGTATGGGACCTTGTGTAAAACGTCTGAACCAAGTTTGGGCCAGATCCATTCACTGGTTCTTGAGAAAAAGTTCAAAATGTCTCAGCCAATCAGAGGCCATGGCGGCCATCTTGGATTTTGCATGGCCCCAAAAAGTAACTATACTTGTATGGGACCTTGTGTAGAACAACTGTACCAAGTTTGGGCCTGATCCATTCAGTGATTCTTGAGAAGAAATTCAAAATGTCTCAGCCAATCAGAGGCCATTACAGCCATCCTGGATTTCACATGGCCCCAAAAAGTAACAACACTTGTGTGGGACCTTGTGTAGAACTTCTGTACTGAGTTTGGGCCAGATCCATTAAGTGGTTCTTGAGAAGAAGTTCAAAATGTGTCAGCCAATCAGAGGTCATGGCGGCCATCTTGGATTGCACATTTCCCCAAAATGTAACAACACTTGTGTGGGACCTTGTGTAGAACATCTGTACCAAGTTGATCCATTCAATGGTTCTTGAGAAGAAGTTCAAAATGTCTCAGCCAATCAGAGGCCATGGCGGCCATCTTGGATTTCGCATGGCCCAAAAAAGTAACAAAACTTGTGTGGGACCTTGTGTAGAACATTTGTACCAAGTTTGGGCCTGATCCATTCAGTGGTTCTTGAGAAGAAGTTCAAAATGTCTCAGCCAATCAGAGGCCATCTTGGATTTCGCATGGCCCCAAAAAGTAACAACACTTGTGTGGGACCTTGTGTAGAACATCTGTACCAAGTTTGGGCCTGATCCATTCAGTGGTTCTTGAGAAGAAGTTCAAAATGTCTCAGCCAATCAGAGGCCATGGCGGCCATCTTGGATTTTGCATGGCCCCAAAAAGTAACAACACTTGTGTGGGACCTTGTGTAGAACATCTGTACCAAGTTTGGGCCTGATCCATTCAGTGGTTCTTGAGAAGAAGTTCATAATGTAAAAAGTTAATGGACGACGCATGACGACGGACAAAAAGCGATCGCAATAGGTCACCATGAGCAGAGCACAGGTGACCTAAAAATCCAGAAAAAAGGGAAAATAACTCCAATAAGGGTCACCCGACAATTTAGGCCTTATAGAATTTTGTGTAGATCTTTGCATGCTGATCATTTTTGCTTCTTTCACTTTTACTCTATCTATTAAACTTTTCAAGATAAAGTACATTTCTAATATAAACCTTCGGATGAGACAGTAAAACTTGAGGTCCTGTGTCGCAGAAAGTGCTGGCACGTAAAAGAACCCTCACTGCTCAATGGCCATAAGTGCTGAGCATATGCCAAAATTTGAAGCCCTTCACCGGCATATGGTGACGTCTCCATACGAGTGAAATATTCTTGAGTGGGATGTAAAACAACATCAAACTAGAATTTTCCTAACAGGACTTATACCCCCTGTGCCAGCATTTTCAAGGAACAGGAGTTATTTGTGTGACCTTGACCTTTGAGCCCCAAAATCGATAGGGATCATCCTTGAGTCATAGGCAACTCATGTGTGAAGTACCAACATTATAGACCCACAGGTAATTGAGTTATGGTGCGGAAACCATTTTCAAGGAACCGAGTCTTGTGACCTTGACCTTTGGACCCCAAAATCAATAGGGATCCTCCTTGAGTTATGGGCAACCCATGTGTGAAGTATCAACTTTGTAGACCCAGGGGTCCTTGAGTTATGGTGCGGAAACCATTTTCAAGGGACCGAGTCTTGTGACCATGACCTTCCAACCCCAAAATCAATAGGAATCCTCCTTGAGTCATGGGCAACCCATGTGTGAAGTATCAACTTTGTAGACCCACAGGTACTTGATTTATGGTGCGGAAACTATTTTCAAGGAACAAGGTCTTATGACCTTGACCTTCCGACCCCAAAATCAATAGGGATCCTCCTTGAGTCATAGGTAACAAAGTACCAACATTGTAGACCCACAGGTACTTGAGTTATTGTGCGAAAACCATTTTAAAGGAACAGTCTTGTGACCTTGACCTTTGAGCCCCAAAATCAATAGGGATCCTCCTTGAGTCATAGGCAACCCATGTGTGAAGTATCAACTTTGTAGACCCATGGGTACTTGACTTATGGTGCTGAAACCATTTTCAAGGAACAGAGTCTTGTGACCTTGACCTTTGGACCCCAAAATCAATAGGGATCCTCCTTGAGTCATGGGCAACCCATGTGTGAAGTATCAACTTAGTAGACCCATGGGTACTTGAGTTATGGTGCGGAATACATGGACAGACAGACAGACAGACAGACAGACAGACGGACAGACATGGTGAATCCAGTATACCCCCCTACAACTTTGTTGGCGGGGGGTATAAAAATCGAACACGCTAACCACTACGCAATGGCACATGTATGTAGAATTGTGGATTTACAGTATGGATATTTACAATAAGTGTGCAGTCGATCATGTCTATACAAGAATTTTTTGTTCATTTCAAATAAGGATGTTCACAAAGTGATAAATTTCAACCCTCTAATCCAGGGCATGATAATATAAGAATACGATGTAATTCAATGAAAACCAATACAACAGTATTGGATATTAATAGATATAAGATAACAATTAAACAGCTTTTTATATGGGTTATAATTCCTCATTCTTCACTCGGTAAGAAACTTTTGTATGTCATCACGATCTGTGTGCAATCTTTCATCTCCAACGATTACATTAAAAATGACTCAGTGGTAATTGTGTTTGCCTTCTCAGCATGAGGTATTGGGTTCAAATCTGTCTCATGCTGCAGGTGGCTTTCCGTGTCCTTCAGATGAGACAATGAAAAAGCAAAGTCTATGTCACAGTAGAAGTCAGCACATTGAAACGCCCTGCCTGCTCTACGGTTATAAGTGCCGAGCACCAGCCAAACTTGTCGCCCTTTACTGCCAGAGAGGGACGTCTCCATATCAGTGAAAGATTTCTCAGTGGGACATTAAACAACAATACAATAACCAAGTAAACAAGAGCCTCTCTGGGGCACATCATACGCCTGTCGCAAGTTTTCTTACAGGAAAAATGACAAAAAAAGGAAACAACAAATTTGTTTGCTCCGGACAAAGAAAACAAATTCATTTTTAACGAAGGGCAATAACTCTGTAAAAACTGCAGCTACAGTTACGGTTCTTAGACACTGCCCTGCGCCTTGTGGTGGTCTTAATGTGTATGAAGTTTCATGAATCTTAAGAAAAAAAAAAGAAGTAAACGGACAGACGGACGGACAACGCCATACCATAATACGTCTTGCATTCGATGGGCGTATAATTAGATCCAAAAAACATTTGTTATGTTGTTGTTTGGTAAATATTTTTCAGTCTATGGAGAAGTCAAATAATCTAAGCAAAAGGCTTCAAATTTTGACTGATGTTTGACACTTAATTATTGCCACTGAGCAGCGAGGGTTCTTTAATTTGTAACACATACAAGGTGTCTTTATTTTTACTGTCTCATATGAAAGCCTGGAAAGGTAGCCTTGGTAACATCCACAGAAATTCAATTCAAGATCAAACTTATATCAAAAGACCAACTTACCATATAGAGCTACTTTTTGTGTACATGTTTATCTATCAAATAAAACGCCCAACTCAAGAATCTATCACTTACAAGGTGATGGCATGGAATGCCAACCAAGGCTCATTTTGGTATATGCTCGGTACTTTATGCAATTGAGCAGTAAGGGTTCTTTGATTTACTGACAACTAATGTCACATGACATGGATTTACTGTCTCATCTGAATCGCAAGGAAAGCCAGCCCCTTTTCTGCCGAGCGGACTTGAACCCATGACTTCACGACCTGAAGGCAAGCATGCTACCAAGGAACCATGACAGCTTTCAAAAAAGCATTGTCAACACAGACAATGTAATATGAAAACTATGTCTTACCCTCCTTGTTTACATAAATAGCCTGCTCTTTCATTTCTTCTGGTCTGAAAAAGAAAACAATAAATTAGAAAATTACAAAAACTCCATTAGGCATTACTGGTCCCTGACCAGTTCTGGTCAAGTACCATTTTTGCCAACTTTTTTTGTTTGTTTTTGCATTACACCACACTTGTCCATCTTTCAGTCATATGATGGTGGACATTTTTCATTGGTTGAGGAGAGAGCCTGGTTACAAATGTAACTGGGAAGAGACCACCAGTCTTCTGGCATAGGCCTACTTTCTCGCATAATCAACTTAGGCTTAAGTGCGGCTAGAACTAAAGGCTAGAAACTGAGTGGTTTAAAGCGCACCGCAATGCTCTAACCAATTAGCCACTGAGGCTCATTCAACTAATCTAACATGCAATGTGCAAACACTTGCACAGTTTCTTTGACATTTTTGTGTTTTAGGAAAAAAATACAATACTGATTTATTGGCAAATATTACAAATAATTTCTCAGAGAAACCAATAACATTGGGTGAAATAGATTGAGGCGACGAGACTTGTACTCAGTGAGAATTGGCCTGTGAACAGGAACAGCTTAAGATACAAACTTTTTAAATATTAAGTATGTCATTATTAATCTGGTTCAGGTATGCTCAAACAATGTCATATATCAAAGTCGAGGTCAGGATCACGGAAATTAGGTACCAAAAGGAAGGTTGGTTGGTTGTATTGTTGTCTAACGTCCCACTCAGAAATCTTTCACTTATATGGAGACATCACCGTGAACCGGTAAAGGGATAAGAATTTTTGCCTATGGTCGGTACTTATGACCAGGTAGGGTCGATCATCTAATGCGCTGACGCCTAACGTGTGTACAAAGGACCTTAATTTTTACTGTCTCATCCAAAACAAAGGGACATCAAAACAAAAAGAGAGATGGGAGCCCATGAGGAATTTGACTTGTTGCAGAGAAACAAATACTCATGTCTAACCACTATCAGTGAAATAAATTGCTTGTTATATGGAGATACTAAGTCGACAAAGACTACTCATCGCTTCATTTACATAGACTTCAAACATTTTTTGCAGAGAGAGAAATCATGTACATTTTTTTTTTTACAGTCGGGGGCCACAGTGGCTTAGTGGTTAGCACGTTCCTCTTTGGAACGAAGGGTCCTGGGTTTGAATCAGTGCATGGCCACGCTGCCATTGGCAGTCCCTGTTTTTCAAATGAGACAGTAAAAGTGAGGTCCCGTGTCACAGTAGGTGTCGGCACGTGAAAGAACCCTCCCTGCTCTACGGCCATAAGTGCCCAGCATAGGGGCAAAATTTGTCGCCCTTCACTGGCGGAAGGTGACGTCTCCATACGAGTGAAATATTCTTGAGTGGAACGTTAAACAACAATACAACCAATCTACAGCCGAGCCTCGTTGACCCAGATGCTAGTGCTACATCTTCCAAAAAATTTCCTGGGAATAGAATTTTCAGATTGTATTAGTTACCAGGAAGACACTTCATTTATCCTGACAATTTCCTTGGGAACAAAGGTGTCTGGGTGAACAAGGCTCCGCTGTATAGAGTGACTGCTGGGATCTGTAGTTGTTATATTATCACTGGGTTATCTCCTTTTATGAATTTTAGGATATGCTGGTCAGGTTGTACTTACTGATGTGGAAGGCGGCAGAATCTGTATGGGTGTGGATGAGTCGCTCCCGCCTGTTTCATCAGAACTTCCATCTGTGCTTATATCATAGTCTGCAAAGATAATATTACAAATATAGCAAAAACACTTGACTACAATCACCTTTCAATCAACTCCTTCTAATATAAGCCAGGTAAAATTTACTTGGAATATTTTGCTGACCCTCAGCATCTCTGAGGGCTCAAATGATGTAGTCCAAGTGCATGATTTAGGAAAATGGGCCAAAGTCCAAGTTAGGGGTCACTAGGTAACAAGGCATGGTATATAATAAAAGTTCTGGTTACTTATAAGCTACAATTAAAGCAAAGCAATTCTCATCTGTCTAAACTCAGAAAGTTTCAGTCTAAGAAACTACAGACTGGGAGAAAAGGTTGTTGTTCATTTATTGTCCCACTCATGAATCTTTCACTTGTATGCAGACGTACCCAATACAGGTGAAGAGTGACTAATTTGGCCTGAACCCTGTATGGTATGGCATGGTGTTGTTGTATAACATCCCACTCAAGAATTATTCACTCATATGGAGATGTTGCCGTGTGCTGGTGAAGGGCCACAAATTTTGCCTGTGCTCGGCACTGCTGGCCCTAGAGCAGGGAGGGTTCTTTAATGTGCCAACACCTACTGTGACACCCGACCACGGTTTTGACTGTCTCATCCGAAAGACAGGGACACCCAACTGCAAAGTGGCACTGCAGGATTCGAACCCTGGACCCTCCAGTTCGAAGTCTAACACACTAATAACTTGGCCACAGAGGCCCCAATTGGGCCTAGTTCATGTACATACATGTACTTGTGAACTAACATATAGTTATCATAAGCAACAGGTTTCTATACTTCTGCATGAAATATCGACCACAAAGTTGTACAAGCAGGAAGTAGATTCATTTTTTGCCATTACATTTTTACGGAAAATAAACATTCACATGATCGCTATTGAAAAACTATAATAAGAATTGCATCCGGAAAATCACAGAAAGCACTTGACAGATGTATATTTTAACGAGAATCGGAATAGCCCAAATTACAGGACAACAAATTTCATATATTGTGATAGGGAAAGCAGACAAGAGTTGTCAGAGGACAACAAAGCTCACCAAAGGTCATAAAAAGTAGGTCAAAGGTCAAGGTTAATAGTCAGAGGTCATGGCCTTAAATGAGAGCCGTAACCATGAGGAATGATCAATATCAAAGCCTTATCCAGCTGTCGAGGGCTCATATTTTGGTCGGAAATACATGTATAATTACATGTATAGGTCAGTTAACTGGTATGCATTGTAGGTTACACACAACCTACGTGCAAAACCCATTTAAGTCAACTAATATGTATTTCTAACCAAAATACAAGCCCCTGTGTTTTCTGTAAAAAAGACAAAGCCCAAGTTAAAGTTTTGTTTACAGATGTCCACATAGCCAAAGATGACAATGACGACAAAAACATCTTTCATCCCATGGAGTTAAAAATAATTCTGGTGTCACATTATAAAAGTTTTGGCACTATAATAAATAAAGATTCTAATCAGAATGTACATTTGACACATGAAAATTCTATTTTTACCATATAAATATACAATGTATATCATTATACATGTAACACTAACTTGATCCTTAGTGCAGAATCATATGGAGTTGACAGGGGCTGATCATCAGACAAAACGAGAAGCGAACTGTTAAGTTTGATCTAATGATCCGCCCCCATCAACAAGATGTGATCCAGTTCTTTTGATCAAGTTAGTGTTATAGTGATAAATTTATTATATACCGTACTATTCCATAATAAACGAAAACTAACAGCTAAGGAAAATAATTGAGCATGAACTATTATTCAACGCGCATAAACTTGTGCACAATTATTACAGTCTAACCTACCTTAGCAACCCACTGAATTAAAGGAAAACCAGTCTTATGTGACCTAAATGTAAGGTTCCCAAAATGGGTATTTCCTATATAAATCACCTGAATTAAAAGACCACATGTCATATGTGACCCTTTTTGCTCCTTCCCTTGGACGGTCTCTTAAGACAGGTTTGACTGTATTCAGAATCGTCACATTCAATGCAACAGATTATTGTGCAAAAAATATCAACAGTGTTTGACATTGTCCAAATATGAAATTATTTTCATTGATCGTGGTAGTTCTGGTATTGTTGCCATGGTGAAACCATAGGCGTGGTTTTTTTTACTACTTTATCAGTTTCAGAGAGGGGTGATATGGATTCAGAAAACCACAGTGTGGTGATCCGGAAAGTCAGATAACACTCTGTAAAATTAACAGTATCACAACTCGGAATATTGATAGGTATATAATAAAATCTGTTACCATAGTCACAGTTTGGTAGACAAACAGAGAGGAGATAGAAAAAGACCTATATTTCTTCAAAATCTGTGATAATGGAGGGGTGAAACTGAAAAACAACCAGGAAAAAGAATATGTCAGACATGCCTAAGTCTGTTGATCCGTAAGAACAGCCGTCCTCGCTATAATATTCACTCTCATCGTCTATGTACAAAATATCCATATCCCCAAAATTCGTAAGAATGAATTAATCCGTAGGAATGGGTTAATCCATGAATTGTAAAACGGTTAAGTACATCCCAACACTAATGTCAAACTATACACTGTGTTTCTGCTCATGAGGTAAAGCGTACTTAAGCACATCATATAGCGGTTAACAAACCCATCATCAATTTCCTGCGGTTAGATAGGATAGTTAGAGTATGCGTAATTGACCTCTATTTGTTTTCCTATAGACAAACAATTGATCAGTACTCATAATTTTTCTATGATGCACATACATTTCATCATTTGTCCATGCATTCTTGCATTAGTGGCTACAACTTTCCAGAGCACACACATGTACATTATATGTACCTTGTATAATTTACTTTCCAACCTTGCAAGATTTCTATGTGGAAGATGTTTCGCTTTTATGGGGAGATTCTAAATTTTACTACTTTAAGGACAACCAGGAATGTCTTTGTTTCTTATGGGAGACACATGCATTTTTTCACAATAAATTGTCAAAATTTTACATTAAAAATAGGAAGTCTCCCAATTTATAGGGGAGACTTGGCAAGTATGCTTGTATGCCATTTCAAAACGTAGACCATCCTAGTAAACTGGTATAATCTGAGTGGTTAGCGTGTTCGAGTTCAAATCAAAGGGTCCAGGGTTCGAATCGGCGCAGCACCACTCCACGGTTGGCTGTCCCTGTCAGATGAGCCAGTAAAAATCGAGGTCCTATGTCACAGTAGGTCACAGTTGGCATGTTAAAGAACCCTCACTGCTCTACAGCCCTAAGTGTCGAGCATAGGCAAAATTTCTCGCCCTTTCAATGGCATACACTGACGTCTCCATTTGACGTTTCGGTGAAAGTGAAAACACAAAGTATACATTTTGAGTGCATCATATATGTTAAGTTGTCGGAATGTCGGTTTTTGTAATGTTTAACATCCCATTCACGAGTCTGTTTGCCAGTGTAAGGCAACAAATTTGGCCTATGATTGGCACTTGCTATACATGGCCTTAGAGCAGGGATGGTTCTTTAACATGTCAGCACCTACTGTGACATGGAACCTCACTTTTTACTGTCTTATATGAAAGACAAAAGACAGCCAGCTGTAGCAACACACAGATTTGAACCAATGCCCTCATGATCAAAAGGTAAACATGCTAACTACTAGGCCATGGCAGCTCCCGAATTTCTGGGGAATTGATTCCTTGATGATATGCTACCTTACCAGTATGATATCCATCTCCACCGGGAGACTGTACCTGCATGGCAATGGACATTATACATGTACCTTAACAAACAATTTTCTCCAGGAACTCTATATTGTGTGCAAAGCCATAAGAGTTATTTCCCCTTTTACTAAATGATGCTGACATGGCAACATACACGACCAAGACCCAGAGAACATACAGCCAGTATCAGATTATTGAGCATTAGCTAATGTTCATCATTTTTTATTTTTTCAGGTTCAAATCAAACGTGTGACGTGATATACTA